>NQII01001771.1:378600-409728 GCA_002778355.1 Clitarchus hookeri
ACCCTTGCATTCCAACGCCGCTCCATTCTAGGGTTTCATTTCTGTCATGCCCGGGGATGACGGTCACCTACGGGTCCCAGCTGGAAAGACCATCACTCGGAGGGTGTTGCCTTTCCCTGGGTGCACTCCCCACACGCCATTATTATTATTTTGTCATCGGGGCATCGGATCAAGAGGGTGTCTGGAGATCGCTAACCACCGCCTGAACAGTCTGCGGTAACATGGACAATTGGATTACAATCAGAAAGTGGCGTGGTATTATACATTATTATAATTAATCAGCTAACATCCTGATAATCCTTTTAAAATTCCCCCAACTAATGTTTTATGCTTTTACATTTTTACACTATGGACTAGGGTTTTATCCTTAAGGCTCTTGCACAATAGAAAACTTTAGCATTTGACGTTACGTTTCCTTTCTTTTGAAGAAATCACAGATACGCAACAAAATTCTAAAGTCAAGGTTTGGGCAATTGAAAATCGGATCTACAATCGTGATAAAATCTGGATCTTGTTATGCGCATCATTATGTATGGCCCGGGGATATATTTTATGTGGCTGTTTCTATAATAAGCTTATGCATTTATATTAAAATTTAATTTCAAACAATGTAAAGGTATTACATATAATTAACCAATTATATACGGTTAGTATTATGTATGAAATTATTTTATATTATTTATTAGGTATGCTTATGAATAGACGAAAATTTAACCAAATTTGTCTGGTTTTAATTACACCAGAACATAAGCAAAGCGTTTGAATAGCATTACTAGCCACCTACTACATTTAAAATTTCAGTTTAGATTTTTTCTTCTAAGTCTGATTCCTATCTAATTTAACTTGAGAAATTTGTCTTATGTTATTGTGTTGATTAAAATTATTTCGAAACANTAAGTCTGATTCCTATCTAATTTAACTTGAGAAATTTGTCTTATGTTATTGTGTTGATTAAAATTATTTCGAAACAATGAAAAATATATCTACAAGGAAAATTTTATTCAGCTATAATGAAAAGTTTAAAACTTAATTCTGATTCAAGAAACATTTTAATATTACGAAAATCTTGTCGCTGTTAAATAACAAGACATCAGCGAGGTGCATCAGATTGCATAATTAGCTTGTAATTCGTCTGCTTAATACGGCCGCTTTGCAATGTACGCTGCACTTGGTGGTTCATCAATATACCAACCACCACACTTATGTCCGATGCTACTATATGAGCAGATGTACAAGCCCGCAGATAAGTAGTCATTTAGCAGTACCATGACGTGTGGTGAAATTGATAACCAGAGGTGAGATTGGTCACATGAAAATGTCCTATATACAATGTGTTTCTAAACATCACCGACAAAAATCCCATTTTAAAACTGTAATTTCCCAAAATATCCCAAACTAAGTGACATAAAATGAGAATACTGTGAACATTGTTTTCTGGTTATCGGGATCCTCAAACTACAGCAAACGTTTGCTTATACCCTTCCACGGTAATGAAAATAATGGGTGGCCACCCTCTTATTGTATACAACTTTTGTACCGTCGGGATATTGGAACGTTTGATGCTGGCCTATTGAGCAGTATCACTTTGACGCGAGCCACGCCATTCACGAGCTCCTTTGTGCCCACTCTGACTGCTGCAGTCGTTTCAACCGCACCAGCTACACTACATCAACTGTCTTGTAGGCCAGAGAAAGAGTGAAAAGTGCTACAAAGTGTAATTTATCAGTGTTCATAATTTCAACAAACATAAAAACCGTCGTCCCATGCACAGCCGCAGCCGGGGATGTTTTCCGTTGTATACTTGGCAACGCTGTGGCTGGTGTGATGCAGGCGCGTCCTCAGCAGTGAAATGCACACACTTATGAGAAATGTAATAACTTTTAAAGTGTAATTATTTAAGATTAACTATGTTTTAATTTAATATATATAATTTGTCATCACCTAATCCTGTGCCAGGATGTTATGTGTGTTATCTCATGTTGTGTTTCATCTTTCCACCGCTTGGCTTCGGTTTCGCGCCACTTGTAGCGGAAGCAGACTCCATTCTCGCCCCAGTTCATTTCAGCAACCGAACCAGACCGGTGGTGTAAGTCTCTCGCTCCGCGAGGCCCTCAGTACCGACATGGACCCTGTAGTGATCGTAACTGCTGTAGTATAATCTTAATTACTGGAACCTTTGTATTCTATTTTAATGTACTGAGGGGAGAGCCACCGTACTATCGTCGGAGAGTTTTTAATGCAATCGCTTCTTCAACATAAAACCATGTGTTTTCGCTGAATAAGGGCTGAGGCCATTTTTGGTATATCATTCATGCATTATTCATGTGTAACAAGGGCAATGAATAAACAACTCAACAAGTGAAATAGCGTCAAGTCGTTGTATGGCAACCTTATTAGCATCACCAGTGTTTCCATTCATATAGTTCAGGCGTACGAGACGGCCGACAGTCTCGCCATTATAGGTAAAGAGTGTAACGACAGAGGTTGCACCAGGGTCCCAGGGCCATCGACCAAACGACCACATTATTAGCTTAAAAGACTTAAGCTATGGCGCCGGGCAAAATCCAACATCAAACCAGCCCTGGTAACCTCGCCAACACGTCAACTTAAGTAACAAAAATTGCATTTACTTGCAATTGGATAATAGGGTTAAGGATGAAGCTCTTCATAGAATATTTAATAGATCTCAGAACTGACCTCCCTGGGATGACCTTAGGAATTTCAGTTTAAAAACATTTATATAGGAAATTTTGAGGGAAAAGTGCTACCTAAGGATATCGCTGGTATGTCAAGTACACTCATCCCTGTGATGTTCCTAGTACCTCATGCGGATATGGAGGAATGTGATTCCTGGGATGTCCGCAGTAAGTCCTGTGAATAATTACGCACATATGCATCCCCTAGAACACCCAGATTAGTGACCAAAGGTTTTTTTNCCGCAGTAAGTCCTGTGAATAATTACGCACATATGCATCCCCTAGAACACCCAGATTAGTGACCAAAGGTTTTTTTAGACAGTTGGACATAATCCTGGACTTCCTGGACGTTGATGGTCGCCGCCAGATGCGAGACATCTATCACANTTTTTTAGACAGTTGGACATAATCCTGGACTTCCTGGACGTTGATGGTCGCCGCCAGATGCGAGACATCTATCACAGTCACATCATATCTCCCCACCCTGCAATATATCATCCCAGGATGGGCTTGGGCTTTCTTTGAATCACACAGGCTGCCGGTTGACAACAGACAGCCGAGAGGATGGGGAAGGATGGACAGCCAGCTAGCAACAGTATTCTGAAATACAATCAGAGAGGAATTACTTTCGCAAAATATATAAATAGGATGTCCCCAACATCGAAGTTACCCCCGCGCCCAGGGGATGAAAACTACTTGGGGCATGTGCCACACCCAATGAGAAAAGCCTTTAACATTTAATAGAAAAGCCAGTAACATCAATTCGTAAGTCGTTTACTTTATTCATGGGATTTAGGTTTCTTGAAAATGAAAGAGGAATGAAAGGAGCAGTCTTACAATAAGCCAAGAGTCACTTCACTTGAATACTGACCATGTGATGAATCAGGCGTCCACATGTGTTCTCATGACCTCTTGCACCTCCACAGTCACTTACAGAACCTAGCCGACATCGGACCGAAGTGAACACTCGGCCACGAGCACTGTAGAATGTGCCGGCGAGAATGGAACGCACCCGCCTCGTCGTCATGTTCTACGTGACCCAGGTGACAGTCTTGCTTTATCTACCTCAAGAGGCGATTAACAAGTGGTCCAACATGGTGTCCCCCGAATGCCCTAGCAATCACGCACCCCATCCATTGGAGATAATGTCGGGGCAGCTTGCACCATAGCACTCGGCATCTTCCCCAGTGATGTGATGTCTACCAGCCTACAGGCCAGGGAAATAGTGCTACATGACCCCGAGTGCAGTTTAACAGTGGAGACATTAATCCAGAATTATTTGAGAATGGTTCAATCCAAGTAGCCAATTAATTGAATCTAATTATATTATTAAATTGCAAATCGAAANAGAATTATTTGAGAATGGTTCAATCCAAGTAGCCAATTAATTGAATCTAATTATATTATTAAATTGCAAATCGAAAATGGCTACCCAGACCCACACCCTTTTTCAGGAATGGACTTATCCAACCATCCCAAGTTGGAACACTTGGACTCGCCCATTGGCGAAGTCTACCAGAAGTGTTATGGCCCTTTTTAAAACATTTATTTTGTCAATTTTAATTATTCCTTTTATTCAAATAAATGTAAGTGAATTGGTATTTTCCATTACAGCAGACGGCCTACCCTGGCCTCAAATTATCTTATTATGTGTCTTTAGTGTGGTAACATACCCCAAGATGTCACAATCACGAACTTATTAACACTTAAATAAACAAGCATATGTCACCATTGCCATGTAATTTCACAATGTACCACTTTGTATAGATGTAAGAGGGTTCAATGTATTTTTCATTCTATTTTGGCGCCAGCTTTGGCCACCCTTAGTGGAAGCCGATGCCATGATAGCCAGTCTGACTTCAGCACTCAGGACAGCCAAAAGCATGGGAGTCTCGCTCTGCACAGACCCTCTCGGCACCTTCAACTTTGCTGCAACCATTTAATAGTAATGCCTTAATAACAGAACATTTTCTTTCTTTTGTGCTGAGTGTCAACAGTTGCCCCTAATGACAGTATACAGGACTTAATGCATCACATGCATTCCACTTAATTGTTTATGGCTTAGGCCATTTTAATTAGTATTGGTCCGTATAAGTTCGGTGCATGATAGTGTAAGTGTGCATGTACGTCAAGGAAACAATTAAACCACTTGAGTCCATGATAGCATTTCATTTGTTTGAACCCCTCTGGGTATTTAAGGTACTACACTAACATGCAGCAAACCGAAAATTAAGTAAAAGCATGTGAGGGTGCTCACAGCCTCACCAATGTAATAGTTAAAACCACTAGGCATACTGGATTACTGGTAACATCTCCATATACAAGCACCGCAGACAGACAGAGGACTTCAGGGACCCACGGTCCATCGACTGCACGACCCTCACTCACTTCTGCTCTCTGAGTTATGGCGCTGGGCAAATTCATCAGTTCCCCCCTTAATATGATAAGCAAGGTAAGTTGGGAATGCTCATTATCAACCCTGGAACAACATTCGCGTCAACCACTTGCTGCTAACTGTGTCAGATAAACGTATTGACGTGAGGTCGGGTTTGGAGAATAGTAGAGATGTCGTAGATGCACTGTTACTCGTACAAAGTTCTGGCAGGAAACACTCACCAGAGACATCTTGTTGATTTCTTACCGGCTACTCTGCTGTTGTGTGTCATGGCCGAGACACCTAGGTGGCTAGGCTGTTCTCCCGATCCGCTATGTCTCAATTGATGATGTATTAATTTCGATGCGATAGGCTGCTACCCATGTACAGTCGCGGTGTGCCAAGTACCACAATGGGAGACCACTGTGAGGTTGACAGTTATGCTGGTATGACGTTAGCTAAATGTGTATTTGTAAGGCCACTACACACACCAATTAAACACCAGTAAAAGTACATATTACACTGAAAAACATTTAAAACTCTGAAATTGACTGGTTGGTGTGTCCTGCGTACTAAATTCAATTAAAAGGCAAGGACTGCAAATCAAAATTTCTGAATTGGGGTTTGAAGCCATTTATTGATGTNTTCAAAATGCCTGAATTGGGGTTTGAAGCCATTTATTGATGTTCTGACACAATACAAACCATGCTGACGATGCTCACGTCATCTTGAAAGGGACCCGACGAACTGGGCGTGTAGGGAGCTGATGCGGGAAAATCAGNGAAAGGGACCCGACGAACTGGGCGTGTAGGGAGCTGATGCGGGAAAATCAGCTTGTGCACTTAGGATTTATTTGATGAAGTTACACTCCCAGGGCCTTGAGTCCACATGAGATGGAAGGCACTCCTCCTGGGCGATGAAGTTAAATTTAATTAATGTTCCATTTGCAAAAAAGCTAATAAAGTATTATTTGTGATGGTAAACAATGAAATTGTTGAAGTGCGTGAGAATCGCGAACCATGTGGCCTGCTCCGATGAATGCCTGCTTCAGATGGAATGACTGCTGACATATTTCAGGCCACTTTCGGTGAAGACACTGGAAGTCGGAAACGCATTAGCATAAAAGAAAATGGCAAATATGGTTAAGCGCTTAATTGTCACCTTGATTGAGTGGGAAAATTCCCTTAGCTAATTTGAAATTTGATATAGGCCCTAACAAGAATATATATATTCTACAAACTCACATGGACCACTTCTGCGTGGTCTGGCACCGCCACTGTCATCACGTCATCGGCCCACAGTCGTTGCACCAGTGCGGCTCGCAGAACACGCATGTCGTGCATCCCGACGCGTGTCTGCATCGTTCATTTGGGAACTGGTCATGACTCAATACCGAGTGATCCAACTAAGTGCATGTAGTGTCCCTAGAGAAATCTGTGTAATTAGGATATGAATCAAGTATTAGAATGTGTATTAAATAGCATTACAATTTATCTCCCACAGGCAAATGTTCGTGAAATTCGCCCTTAGGGGATTGTGAAGTAATATGAGAATAAATGGATGCCACATGCATATTTAATGAGGTGTAGAGTAGCAAGGCTAGGGTATTTGAAGTGTTCTATATAATTTTCCGAGTGTGATTGTGTGTCTTTTCAAGAAAATTAGTGATGTGGGAAAGAATTAGTCTTTCTTTCGACCTGACCGTTCCGATCATAGTGCCCCAAAACTTAACAGACCTAAATTTCCCATGTACTCTGCAAGGCACCACATAATCATGTTTATATTTAAATTAGTGCTTAAGAAAGAACTCTGAACTCTTCTCAAGCTAAAGGGATGTCCATCCTAAACGTTGAGGGATCCTATTGTCTTATGTTTTACATGTTTATGTAATGAGGTCAGTAAAATAAAATACATCGCGGGATGGTGCGAGCTCTCGCCGAGGATGCAGTTTGCCCACACTACCCCCTGCAGTCTGATTTCACGGGTCGTAGGTGCTGTACGTGCATCGCATGGTGGGGGACTTTCATACTTTGCTCTGAACATTTAACTGCAATAGGTTAACATAATTTAACCAACTGTCTTCCTCGCATTCGCAATACCCCTCCGTCAGCTGTATTTACCGACCCAGGAGGTTTAATTACTATTGTAAGTTTTTGTATCATTCTTGGCATTTTTTTTGTACAGTAATGGCCGCTAGTAGGCCTTGTGAGTCAGGTCCATTTTAATTTGCGTTGCATACATGAAACTGTGTACACTATTTAACAATACAATTTACTTGAGTTAACCGAAACTTGTGAGTTCTCATTAGTGTTGTATTTCGGGCCCTGGCCGTATCCAGGAAGTCATCGATGCCTCAAGGAAGCATCCTTCATTTATAAGGTAAAAATGTAATACTATGGTGTGCTGGTGAGCCTGAATACCCCGGCTATATATTACGTTTTCCTGTAAATTTTCTACCATGTGTGTCATGGGATACAGCCACGTGGTTCGTTCGGCCCACGATTCTGAGAAATGTGACTTCGTGCTCACCCAGTGATCAAGTGCCCATTATGTTCGAAATAGGAATATTGTGTAATATTCTGACTTTCCTTCACATAATCGCCGGACGATGTCCGCATTACTATCCTCGACTGCTCAGGTAACATTAAAACTACACAGGCTACCGAGTTATTATCGATAATGCACCTCTGCATTGTTGATTTTACGTGCATGTAATGCTGGAAATGTGTCTATCCGAGTCTGTAAACTGGTTGACTGCTGCAAAATAAAGTACACACTTTTACACCCACTATTCATAAAGGAAAATACATAAAACTGAAATGCCCCTGGTCAGGTGATGCCCATAGGGGCTAAACTTAGGTTGGCATGAGCGAAGTCAGTGCTCTAGGTAGGAAGTCGTTGGCATTTCACTTTGGCGTAATTTTAAAATACATTAAAAATCTTATTTCACTTGTGGTGTACACTTTGGTAAACTGGGAATGATTGAACTCTGCTTTTCGGGTTACTAACACTCTCAAAAAATGTGTGATGCACAATGGTGTTGGTTGTTTGTACATGTCCTGATCAGAGGTGCAACGAAACCTGATGTCGCCTTCAGGTNTGTGATGCACAATGGTGTTGGTTGTTTGTACATGTCCTGATCAGAGGTGCAACGAAACCTGATGTCGCCTTCAGGTGTGTTACGCCCTGATGGTGCAGCACTGAGTGTGAGCACATGTGCTTGTTGGTTGGGATCAGAACCATGAGACTGACTTGGAGTCGCCCACATGGTCGGATCAAAGTGGGACCGTCAGTTGAAGTGGGTAATTTCCCAAACACTGTCAAGATACTTTGTTGATGGCCACGCCAGCTGTTCTTGTCGTCGGCACAGTGCTTGGCCGGGGCTGCTGATGTACTGTGGTGCAGCAAACGTCCGTGGAGGCCCATGAGTTTGGGACCATGTCAATATGTATACTCGCTACGCTAGTGAAAGCTTACGACACTATGCTAGTTGACTATGAAAGAGAAGAGAAGAAAAATACATTTATAAAAAATCGAAGTTTAACAGATGTAACTTGAAAAATTTCAATTAATATTTTATTATTGTAACATATAGTATATAATTAATATTATTTACTAAGTATTTGTATGTGTGGCGATTTATTAGCACTAGCAATTATTATGAATTTTGCCCCGCCAAACAAAAATGCTGAATTGCGTCCCTGTAACCAATGTCCTATGACACATGTGAGGTAGATATCATCTATATTGCTTTATTCATGTTAATTGGTAAATGTACTGTTTGTTGAAATTACTTATAATTTGTACAACGAGTAAAAATTGAACTAGCATGCGAATTTAAGTTTGGTTTGTTTTATATTGTATCGCATATCAGTATTTCAACTTTTCTAATCTAGAATGTAATGAAATTTAATGTGGTCGAGGTGACCCAGGGCTGGTTGAGTGTTGAATTGCCTGGCACCATAACCCAATGGAGAGTTAGTGATGTGGTTCGATCGGTCGATGGGCCAGGGAGCCCTGGAGTCCTCCGTCAGTTTGCAGATAATGTCGTCACGTACTTACTGTGACACTATTTGAACCTCATGACGAGACTGTGTGCCATCTCGTACGCCTGAAATATGCTCGAAAATTGTGAGTGGTGCTACAAGGGTTGTAGCATAAATAAATATAAATAAACACATAATGAAAATTGTGCTGATCAGTGTTTATATGCGATGTAACGGGACGGGAATTGGGTATTAAATAATTTGTCACCAAATTGAAGTGTTTGAGAGTTTGTTTAAAAAAAAANATGTAACGGGACGGGAATTGGGTATTAAATAATTTGTCACCAAATTGAAGTGTTTGAGAGTTTGTTTAAAAAAAAACGGTTACGTAATTTGCTCTGGGTTGCGCAAACACGACGGAAACTAAGTTTGACATACTAGGAGTCTTTNAAAAAAAACGGTTACGTAATTTGCTCTGGGTTGCGCAAACACGACGGAAACTAAGTTTGACATACTAGGAGTCTTTTTTCTACGGCTACAGAAGCGCCAACTGTCAACGATAGAGAAATGTGAAAAAATAAAATATAAACGTATGTGATGGCGGCACATTTGATGTGTTTAACTTCTACGGGTGGATTACCCCTGTACACAAGGAAAAGAGGTGATGGAGATCCGGTAAATATAATGACACATTGTATATAATTCCTTTTATTCTATCGCGCATTACTGTAAGCTGCAAACCCGTAGTAGCAAAACATGTTTTATTTCACAGCCAATTACTTAAACGACACGAGAAAACGCTTTACTATTGTGCCAATGACAACATTCCTACTTTTAACCCACAAAATCTTATTATTACCTTTGTGTGAAAATTTACTAGAATTAGGTTATGTTAGTTCGTTGCAGGTTAAGTTGCGCATAAAGCTGTTTATTATGTTTAAAAGATAAATGCTAATTGTTGTGTTATGTCATGCAGGTATAAAATAGTTAAAAGAATACTACAAATAATTTACTGCCTTTATGTTCTCCGACATATCCGCAATTATTCATAGTTACCTGTTGGGGCATCGGAGTTTGTGTATCCTAAGAAACAAAATAGTCAACAACAATGTGACTTTTTATATAAATTAAAAAAATTTCTATTAAATGGTAACTTATGTATCAACAGTACTAAGTTTAGAGCCTAATCATGCTCAATTAAAGTTGCATCGGAGCATTGCAATATTTGCAGTAAGCACTATGAATTGCGAAAGTATGGGGGGCTAAGAATATCAGTGAATTTGTGGGGTACAAATCATAAGAAACGTAAATCACAGTACTACAAATGTCAAAGGGCAAGAGAACTGTAAAATACATCTAAAAATCTCTTCATAAAAGAGTGAAGTTATTTCAATCTGCACCACTACACTTCTTGGAGCACTAGTAATAGTGAACTGTTCTTAACCTTTACAATGTCCTTTCTTAGCTTCCATTCTCCGTTGTGGCATCCCTGAATGGTGTCCACATGTTCGGCAAGTCTCAGAACATGGTCCTGAAAAGCACCAGGACCCAAGATATGACAATTGTCTGGCAGACCATGGAGGACAGGTATGAATCATACTCTGAAATGCTTGAATTTTAATAAATACATTTTCTGTACTTCCCCCCCCCCCTTCCACCCAAGGTGATCTGGGTTTAATTCCTGGCGGCATCACCTGGATTTTCATATGTCGGAAATGTAGTGGATGTTGCCATTGGTCAGTGGGTTTTCTCTGGGCACTTGTGTTTTTGCTATCCTTGCATTCCACTACTGCAACTCCAGTTCATTTTATGCTCACCTCAATTTTTCAACTCAGCAACTAAAGACAGTGGATAGAGGCCATGCATATTCTGAACACAGTGAGTGGACCAGTCTGGGTGGTGCGTATGTTGCTCGCAGTCTTGTGCTGATAGCTGCAGCGTGCGGTGCGAGTGAGGCTCTCCTGGAGCAGCTGCTGATGTCGGTGTTCCACGCCATGGTGCTGACTGTTGGCGTCAGCGAGCTGCGCTCCCCGCGCAATGCTGAAAGGCTAAAGCGCGAGCTCAGGGTACGTGATGTTTGCATTTCATTTGAGGGCTGGCTCAGCCAAGATTCTCCCAGTATTTATGTTAAGTCATTTGGGATAACTTTGCATCAGCTAGAATAACTTTGTAGTACCACAAGTGTAATTTAATTTCAAACGAAGACCCTGCAAGCTACCATGCTCTTCATAACTAAAATTGTTGACCATTAAGNACAAGTGTAATTTAATTTCAAACGAAGACCCTGCAAGCTACCATGCTCTTCATAACTAAAATTGTTGACCATTAAGTATACGTTAAGGCTTATGTAAAAACTTTGTCTTAAATGAAAAAGTTTTTTTCATTTTTAGCCATAGTTGGTAGGTACAAAGTTAACGCAAATTACTGTAACGTAATTGTCGTGCAGTGTGTATGTCATGAAGTTTACAAGCTTTTCATTGTCTGTAAGATCTTGACTTCAATGTTGATATCGCTTCCAACATTTCAGCAAACATTGCAGTCGCCATCTTGAGATTAGCAGAAGTGTTCAGCTACTGCGGCTTGGTGGGTCCTACTTGCCTTTATATACAAACAAGGGAGACGAATATAAATTGAACAATATCTGGGCGTTAGTCCTCCCAGATGGCGAAAGCCACACAGAACAGACGTCAGCTTGAGTGGACAAACAGCCAAGCCAATCAGGAAGCACCTGTGGCCCAACTCAGAGTATGTAAAGGCAAGTAGGACCAAGAAAGCCTCGGTAGTAGCTGAAGACGTCCACTCACCTGGAAATGGCAACTGCAATGTGTGTGGAAACATCAGGCGTGATGTTATTAAATATCACATGAATATGGCTTTTATTATCATGGTTATGAATTTATTTTTATCAACGTGAAATTTGTATACATCTTATATATATTATTGAAATAATTAAAATCTACTATTTTTAATGGTAATATGTTTTCTCGTGACCTCGCCTTTAAAGTTTTGTCAGTGATGTGGAATAACAGAAATGTCAAATTTTTTCATTATAGAACTTATTCTATTTTACCGTAATATTCTGCTGGACTGAATTATACTTTGATCTTGTTACTATGTAAACGTGAATCGTAAACTTTCCTGGAACATGCTCTGATACCACTTGCACAAGAAAAAATGTTATGTGTGATGATGCAGCATCTACAAGTCTTGCGACAAGCTGCTTAGCTAGGGGAAGAATATGTTGAAAAATTTAAACCTTATTTTATGCCTCTTTTGCAGCTGTTACGAAAAATACTAAAACTCTTTTGCTTCTTGGCAAATTTTTTTGTTTTGATGTTAAATAAACATTAAATCGATCAGTAAAATTTCAATATTTTTTTGTGTACAGTCTTGTCTGGACCTACAAGATCGTAACAGTCAAAATGTTTCTTAATTTTGTTTCAAGTGTGTGAGGCAGCCACCAGATTATGCCATATCTTTCATGTCTTATCTACTGCACACATCAACAAAAATGTAGAATAGCACCATACAGAAGAATTTTAGACTTGACTTTTCCTTGATACATTATAGAGTTTCTAGACCTCATCATTTGGTTCCACAAGTACATGAATTTAGGAATGAATTGTATTTGTCAGTTGACTGCACTAGCAAGATAGGCAAAGTCAGGTTTTGATAAGAGTTACTGTTCTTTCCTATTTCAGTAAACTAAACACTTTTGATATCAACCTTTGAAAAAAATCACTGCCCATTAATTGCATGTATATGCTGTTCACGATAAACTGAGCATTTTGTAATACTTGTATGCACGTTGTGTATTCTTCCACCATACGTAAAGTTAGCATTGCCGTGGGTCTGCTCACTTTGTTCATGTCTCGGCAAGTGAAACTGTGGAATAATTAGAAAAGTAAATCTTTCACAAATTTTATCATTCGAGTACTTACTCTTATATGCATTAAAAATAAACAGAAAGTAAAAGGTAAAATTTTAATATTCATAAATGTTTAACCAAACACTTTTATAGCCTGTCGACAGTAAAGTAAGCACTTTTTAAATCAACCGGTGAAAAATTTCACTCCTGCTACATGTGTCTATTGTAATGGGCCCACTGCCTGGTATGGGTCTAGTGAAGTAAAGTTGTTAGGTAAACATTTGCGAGTACTGGAATTATTTATTTTGTTGTGCTTTTTTTTTTATTTCCTCGCAATTCATATAAAAGTTAAAATTAGAAAGTTTAAAAAAAAAATTCCTTTTGTAACTTAATTTACACAGTCTCGCCTTACCGATGCATGAGTAAAGTGACCAGGCCCATGGGAGTGTTAATTTTGTACATAGCAGAAGAATACACAACCTGCTTTCAAGTAGATCATAAGCAGGTCTTTCAAAAGTGCTCACTTTACCGTGAGCAGCCTTTATGTTGCTGTGCACGCCAGCTTGGTGGCTGTCAGTTAAATTAGAAGTGAATTAAGTTATACAGCTCCATGTCTTGGTATTGTTTTGCAAGTCTAGTGTTTAGATTTATGGCAAATCAAGCGGTTGTTATCATCGTCGTATGTTGACCTTGAGCAGCTGTTTCTAAAGTGTTGTGTTAACCACAAACATCCTCTAGTGTCCTTACACCATTTGTAAAATTAACGTTACTTTTTACCTAATCACTTTATTCTTACCTTGTAATGACGCAGTATTATTAATTTTCGAGATACACGGTTCATTTTCTTTCGCTTTGCCAGGCATCGTAAAATTGTTATCGGGTTTGAAATTATAGCCATGGGAGTATCTTTATCTGGCATCCAGTTGCCGTTTCACAAAATCTTAGTTTTGGTTATGTGTCAGCATTAGTGATAGAAGCTTTCCTATCTGCGTCGACAGTTTTTGTTCTAGAAGGTTTGAGTATCTTTTACTACGACACAGTTTGGATAGCGTGGGAAGAACGTGCGTGGTGACACATGCTATGCCTATATTTGGTTGCGTTTGATGCTCTGTGGAGAGGGGGGTGGATAGGCACGCTGCGACAAATACTCGGGTGCCTGTCGCCGTCCAGCAGTCGACACCCAGTGCTTCAGCAGTCAACTCACAGTGATTCAGCAGTCGACACCCAGTGCTTCAGCAGTCAACTCGCAGTGCTCGAGCAGTTGACAACCAGTGACTTGCCGAGGCCGCGTCGGGCGTGGTAAATAGTCCTCACACCGGCAACTTTATTCTGCTCATTTAATTATCACCCGGTGTGGAAGGTCGCTGCCTCTGTATTTTCTTGCGAGGCAAGTTCTCGAGAAGTAAATGAATTATTAAACGACTGTGGCGCTGCTCTCTGTTGGTTTATCTGTGAACCTGTTCGTACTCTGCATACCTAAATATCGTATGTGAACTGTTTCGATTGATTAATAAATAAAAGTATAGTGAAATAAACTGGAACTTGACGTTATTTGATTGGTGCCTTTTTAAAGAGTTTCATTTTGCTACCACTGAACTAACCGAGTGCTGATTTCCATTTGTCATACCCAGACGTGAAATGCTACAAATATGGCGGCTGTAACGCGCTGCAGCATCATTACAACCTTAATCAGTTCTAATTGTGAAGTTATCAGAAATTTAATAAACATCCGTTAATAATACAGTGAAACCTTATTCATTAAAACCTCTTTAATACAATGTTCTTATTAATACAAAGGTGTCTTCTTTAAACCTGGAATGGGATAGGAAATTTTGTCAATATGTATGTCTAGTAAAAAAATATTTGTACATTTTTATTAGACTGTAATGTCAAGTTCACTGGTAAAAATAAATAATGCTGGTTATAAGAATGTTGTATTTTCCAATATGCTGAATCACAAGAGTCAACATTTAAATTTTTTGAGATATTTTTTATAATTATTGCAGACACCTTTTAATAGAAACCTTGTTATTACAAACTGCAAAAGTTCAGGTCCCTTGGAGTTTGAATCAAATAGGTTAATGTTTGTCACTCTCATGCCAGTGTCAGTTTTTTAGCATCATGAAGATGGTTACAGTAGAATCAATACAAAAAGTATGTAAACGGACTTGAAATTTTATACTTACCACTGAAACCTACTTTATACTGAACATATATTTAATATTACAACTGCTGGGGATTTGAAAGAAATAATTTGAAATCAAGTACAGTAGAACCTCGTTAAGTCAGCTCCCCCTAACTAAGATCTCCAGATAACCCAAACCAATTTAGAACAACAATAAAATTAAAAATATTAAGGTTGAAGAAACCTTAGGAGTTACTTTTCCAAGAAGTAGACTGTACTTGTATCTGCTATGTGTAATAACGTGTTTGTAATCTGTAAATATGTTAAAAACATGTTTTGTTCAATATAAAAGAATTTTCTGTAAGTATATTGTGTTTAGTTGAATTTTCACACATTCTCCAGTTAGCCTGGATTTTTGTTATCCCGGATCGGCTCCAGTCCCAATTGATCTGAATCAATGAGATTCTTCTGTTCTTTATTCTGAGATTTTACTATAAACTTGATACTGAGATTTTTCTATATACTGTATGAGATGTTGGCAGGCATGCTACCCGCTGCTGGACAGATTGTTGGAGTGCCTGGACGGAGGGGACAGGTCTCTGAGGACGGACTTGCTGGGCTTGGTGGAGGTCGTGTTGTGTCCAGAGAACTACCTACTGCAGGTCAGAGACCCCTCACAGTGAATATCTTGGTACTATCATAGGAGACAGACGCATAAGTGCCCACGTACTGGTACAGTACAATCTTGACACAAAGTACACACAGGGGCATTCGGTTTTACACTTATACTGAACAAGTATCTAATAATATTGTCCTGAGATGCTAGAAGACGTATTCAAGTTCGTGAGTTCTTAAAAAATAAAAGAACCAAATGTGATTTTTAGTTTATTCACACAGCTATTGTTTACAACATTAAACTTTCTATCGTCACTATTACTCTCATTATTCTCAGTGAGCACAATATTTAAAGCCTAACTCAATTATCACTAAAGTCCTTCTCAATGTCTCGATATCGCTTGTACCGGTAGTCACTTAATTCACACTCATCATCAACACATGTTCAGTCTGTCTGTTGCCATCATTTGAAATTTCTTACACTCACGCATCCAGTTCAGTAGTTCCGCCCGCCAGTCTCCCTCGCCACCACTCGACACTGCTGGCCCACAGCTTCACTTTCTTGTCGCTCGATTCTCCAACTCTCATAAACTACCTGCTCAGAGGCCAACACGACTTTAATAATCTCTGCGGCCATGATCTGGAATGTTCCCTGCACCCCAAGTCACGCTGAGAGAGGCAATGCCAATGAACCAAAAAATTCTTTCAGATAAATGCGGAAATTCAATCCACTGAATGTGAGGAGCGCGCGAGCTACAATAGGCCTACCACGGCATCACGCGGAGGAATGTGCAGCGACATGTCAAGGGAAGCGATGCAAAACAGTGAGCATGTAACAATATTACATCACATCTTTCAAGGATTTGAAAGATGTACTGTAAAGTGAAGTACTTTGTACTAAGATTGTACTGTACTTGTCACACATGAACTTACAGTCAAACCCTTTTAATAAGTTCCCTTTTAAATAGTTTTCCTGTTTTATAAATGTACATTATATTGCACTGATCTGTGGTTGCGTAGGCCATTTATTGTAAGTTTGACACTTTCGAAAGCCCTGCTTAAGATATTTTGGTACCCATTTTGTATCTTTCCACTTGACGTAAAATTACTTAACATTACTATGGACCCAGTCCTTTATTTATGTTTAGATAAAATAAAACAATGGAATCCTTGGAAATATATATATATATATATATATATATTATTTTGATGTACAAAGGTTATTCAGAAAGTAAGGTCCGATTTCTTATAAAACATAAACCATCACAGATTTTTTCAAAAAAAAAAATTTTATTTCATTACTTACATGTTTTTCTATTTTTCGACATAGTTTCCATATTTGTTTAAACATTTGTCATAGCTTTTGTATGCCTAAGTCATAGACGTCTGCCGCCTGTGAGAATAACCAGTCTGTAACTGCTTCTTTCACCTTTCATCTTCTCTAAGAATTAATCACTTTCCTTATGATATCGGTCCAAAAAATCAAGAGCACAAGCCATTATTTTTATTTGGTGTTCCTCAGTAAGCAGCCTGGGAACCCAACGTGCGCACAATTTGTGAAATTGCAGATTTTCAGAGACAATTTTGTGCAAAGTTGTTCTACCCACTTTTGGAAATTCCAATGCTAAAGTTGAAATTGTGAATCGCCGGTCTTCACGAATATTTTCGCCCACGACTTTGACCAAATCTTCTGTGATCGCTGATGGTCGGCCTGATCGCGGTTCATCATGGACATACGCACTTTGCTGTCACTCATCGCATTGGAGCCATACACACTTGACTTATCTGTCGATGAACTTCCGCTGCTGAAACGTTGCTTGCTGTCAAAAACCGAATCACTGACCGTATTTCACAGTCTGCGGGCTGATCAATTGTTTTAAACATTTTGAACTGACACTGTAAACAGCACACTGCAACAATACCAATGCAAATGGCGTCATTTGACAAGCAAGGCATGCCGGGAGTCTGTGCGCATGCGCGTTACAATGTTCAATGGACATTCGATTAGCTACTGCGATTCAGACCTTACTTTCCGAATAACCCTCGTATCAGTGCTTGCTTTTATGTGCACTAAACAGCATCCACGAATATAGACATAATTTAAGAATAATGCTTTTTAAAATTACGTAAATATATTAAAGTACTTTTTGTACACTGTTGCCAACTTTACCGTAAGCATGCTAATAAATGTTTCTGTTAAAATTATTGTGGTCCNGGTAGTATAAGTATGAGAAATGCGGCCACTAGAGAAGATTTCTTTCAGAACTTTGTGGAGGCGTACGCAGAGTGCGTGGACTCGCTGTACGGCTGCCTGATGGTGCACGGGCGCGTGGCAGTGGCTACGTCCAGCTGGTGGGAGCTGCACCCCGAGGAGAAGAAGCTGTTGGCTCTCCTCGTGTCTGCGGACAACACATGCGCCGCGCGAGACATTCCTGTCTTCCTGCCCTTGAAGAGCCCTTCAGTGAGTGGTGAAACTACAACCACTATTCTCTTTATCATCCCGTAGTTAATAACTTATTCTGACAAGTTTCCTTCTCACATATACTAAGTATCTCCTTTATTTCATCTGAAACTGAAACCCTGAGCAGAGAGTCCTAATTACACTTTATGGTTGGAGTTCTTAAAACTGTAACATCATGATGAACACCATTCCATGATTTATAGTGTAGTGTTTGCAAAAGAACTTGTGCTTCGGTGGTTAAAATTCTGGGTCCCTGTCACACAAATAATTTCCATGATATCTCATTGACTGTACAATGTAAAGGAAAATGTAGTGATGGGCGAGTTTTTGATTTTTACAGCTTTGAATCAAGTTGAGTCAAATTGTATGAAACTGGAGTTAGGTTGAGTTGAGTATGAAATTTTCGAGTTAAATTAGAGTTATCTATGTACACAGGTATAATGCCTGCCCCTTATAACTTCATCCCTCTCTCATAGTAATGGTTTCCCAAGAAAAAATGTTTGGGACTAGTTTCTACCAATAAGAATGATTCTTTGCCTGGTTAAGTGATTCACAGTACTACCTTTTTGCTCCTGCTGAGGAGCGAATGACTGGTAGGGACAGTAATGTCAGCCACGTGTTGCTGGTTCGTCAGCACACCGCAGGGTGAGCAGACAAGTAGTCCAATTTAAAGTTTTAGTTAATAGTTGTTAATTAGTTTTCTAAACACAGGTTTTTAATAGTATTTATGTGAGGAAAGTAATGACAAGTTTACCATATTTATGCTTGTTTCTGTTGAAGGGGCGATGTCTCGTGCGATAAAGAGGCATTTTGTGTTTTCAATAAGTCGTATGGGTGTATGTATTTGTGTCATGCTGAGACTGGACGTGTCGACCATGACAGTTTCTGAGGGTTGTGTTATCTGTAGCTCGCTCAGTGCCACACAGCCACCGGCGAGAGTAAGTACTTCCCCAGGAGGCAAAATGGCATATGTCAAAGATCCTGATTTTTTTTTTGTATACATATACAATACTGGTACTTAAACTTCTTGAGGTCACTAAAAATGGAACTCCGAAACGTGCATTTATGGATGTTTTGTATGTTGTGTGTGTGTGTGTGTGTGTTCACATCCATTTGCCTTTGTCATGTCAGTTGCGGCGCACATGTAAGGTTGTGTTATAAAATTCCGTCCAGGGATTAGTTTGTAGTTTGCTTCCATCGCAGCCTGAACGGAATGTTTATATACATTAAATGTAAATTTTTGTAAAGTTTATATATTCGAATAAGGCTTTCATTAGTCATAAATTTCCTTAAATAGTATTTTATTTTATGAAAATGAATTATGTTTTTCATTAGGCGAAAAGATTTTGCAACGAAAAACTAATAGAAATAAATATCCACTGTATTTCTACCTCAATTTTTGCAGAAAATAAGTAATACTAATTATTGATCTGTTAACACAATGTAGATGTAAATAAAGCATTACACAAGCAACTGTAGTATCCAGATGGGATGCTAGGCCAAGATAGTAATGTGGGGCTCAAAATAAAGAAAAAAAATTTCATTCAATATAGAATTTATAAAATAACCTTCATCAACATGTACAAAATTACATTTACTTACTTCCTGATGATAAGCCTTGGAGACAAAGAATAAAAATCATAATGAGCCAACAACACAGTGTAGACGGGCTGCCTTCCATCAAGGTAAACTGCTCCAGCCCGAGGTACGTCTTCATATTCTCTTTCTCTCTGTTGTCCCTGGGTCGTCTCTGCCTTGATGCTCTGAGTGGGAGTATATACTCAAATTCTAGGGCGTTGGTTAAGGCGTTTTTGAGAACAAATGACCCCAAAGAGGCCCCTCGTGTCTCCATTTCTGGAAAGTTTGCGAGGTGACACCCTTAGGAAACTGCATCAGCTCTAGAGACAAACTGGACGTTGGGTTGGGCTGCGCCAGGGCAAATTGTGGCGGGATGATGAAATCACCCTCTGAATGCGTGAAAAATAAAGTTTCCAATGGATGTCAATGTCTGTATGACGCAGAGCCTTTGTTCCTGAAATACTGTAGTGCACTACACAGCCATAGACCATATTTCAGCGCTTTGCAATCTCGTTATCGGATCAGCTCTTGTGTCGCGCATCATCTGCTTTCATCTCAGCCGTATAATACAAACATAACGGACAACAACCGAGTGTCAACACATTTAGCGAGTAATTGTTACTATTTGGTGCAACTTGAGTTGTTTAGCAACGTAAAATTACAAAAGGCAATTGTTAGGGGCTAATATTTGTTTGTTTACAACACAAAGGCACAGTGACTCGAATTGCATGTTCAGTAATTCAATGTCTGCTGGAAAAAAACTTGACTCAAGTGACGAGTCAATCTTTTTTATTTCGACTTGACTTGATATTTTGAGTCTCAACCCATCACTAGGAAAATGCTACATATTAATATTTTTACAAGTAAAGAGTGAATAATAAAATTCTGTACATTTTTCATTGTATTGTATGTAGCTATAATTTACATGAAAAACATTATAAAAAGTAGACAGAATGCACAAGTACTCACAGGGTGGTAGTCTTAGATACACACACACAAACTAAAGTCAGACAAACACATTTTCCACGCCGATGCATGGTCGTACAACGTTTCGCTGGCTAGACCAGTTTCATCAGGTGGCAAGCGGTGGCACACTGCAGTCTGGTGAGCGGTGGTTGGCAAACAGTGAACCTAGCAGCCGGGAGGCAAACTAAGGTGAGGCAGGAAATTTGAAATGTGGTGGAGATATCTTATGTTTATGCCAGGTGTCTGTCTCGATTTGGCGATGTATTGGTGGGCCAGTTCCCAGCGTCGCAGTTCTGCACTNTTATGTTTATGCCAGGTGTCTGTCTCGATTTGGCGATGTATTGGTGGGCCAGTTCCCAGCGTCGCAGTTCTGCACTGTTATTAGAAGGAGGTAGGGCCCTCACCATTCTGGTTGTGTAACAGGAGTCAAAGTTCTGGTTGCGAGATGCTGCATGTTCTGCAACTGGCTTCTCCTTCAAATGTACTATTGCCCCAGCTATGGCTTATTTGGGTGTCCGCTCTATGGCCATTCACTCTGTCTGAGAGTGTTGGTGGCGAGGCCAATGTACTCTCTGCATTGCAGTGAATGCACTATAACTGGTAGATAATATTTCCTGTCGCACAGTTGTAGCTGCCCTGGATAGGATAAGTCTGATTGAGGAGCTTGCTGTTGAAGGACGTGGAAGACTAGTGCATAGCACAAGAGCTANAGGAGCTTGCTGTTGAAGGACGTGGAAGACTAGTGCATAGCACAAGAGCTACAATGTCGACTGTTGCAGGGATGAGACCTCCTGGGGGTGGTCATATTACTGACTATGGCACTGNAGCACAAGAGCTACAATGTCGACTGTTGCAGGGATGAGACCTCCTGGGGGTGGTCATATTACTGACTATGGCACTGGGTGGCAATTTGGGGTGCACCAGTGTGTTTCGAAGGTTGGGGAGGTCGTTTGAAGACCAATCTGCGTGGTTTGGAGAACAAGTTATGATTGAGTGGTGATGAGGCCAGAATTTGGTGTCCACAGTTGAGAGTGGTTCCGAGTTTACTTCAACCTAAATTTTTAAGTCCCTGAACTACTTCATACTAGGGATGAGATGATTGAATCCAATATTAGTTGAATCCTATGGATTTCAGTATCCAAGTACATATTCGAGACAAGTTGAGATTATAAGATGCAATGTTTAATTATGCTTATTTCACTATGTTATTTGGAAATAAAGATTGAGACTGCATCCGTTGTAAACAAACTTTGCGCATCCTAACCTAATTTTGTGTAATTCATTAAATGCTTTTTTTATACATGACATAGTTTAACCGTTCTGAAAACTACACAAATGCATGTTCTAGATACACTAATTAAGGACCCCTTAAGTTCTTTGTGCTTCCTAAACTAACTTGGTAGCATGTTCCTGCTAGTAGTTCGTGCCAACTTGATGACAGCCCCTATTAAACATTTAGTTCTCTGTCATATTTTCAATGTTTTTTGTTTTGAGTGTCAGTATCATTTCACGTGTTGAGAGATCTTGTTGTTTGTTTAGTCTGTGCATTCACTATTGGAATTATCCATATCTGTGTTCTCAGTTTATTTCACTAGAAAATAAATATTTTAGAGGTACTAATTTTTTTGGTAGTATAGATTCAGCTTTGGGTTCAAGATTCAAGAATATATTAAAGTATTTACCAAAAACAGGAATTGACTTATCCCTTTTCCGTGCATTAAAATAATGAAGTCGAGCTTTCCAAAATTGACCCAAAAATGTATCTTTTGTGTAAGGAAAGAAACCTTTGTAAAAATGTGTGGTGTAACTAGCTGTATGTAGGTATTGAAACCCTTCTCCTTCCTGGAGCCACAGTGGTGTAGAAGTTAGACTGCTCACCTCCCACCTAGGTGAACCGGGTTCGATTCCCGACGGGGCCGCTCCCGGATTTTTGCATGTGGGAATCGTGCCGGACAATGCCACTGGTCTGTGGGTTTTCTCAGGGATCTCCTGTTTCCTCTGTCTCTGCACTCCAGTGCTGCTCCATACTCACCTCGCTTCACGCTCATGGGCTCTCAAGACCTCGATGTTAACAGCTGCTCAAATCTCTACAATCACTCACTCACCCTTCTCCCTCCTAGGGCCATGAAGCGGGTGCACTATTGCAGGAGTCTACTGGCGGCCCGGACGTGGTCGGTGAAACTGGTCTGGCTGTAACAGATACAGTTTGTCATTGCATTTTAGGTGTGGTTGGCTTACTAACTGGCTTGGTGTTAGATAGGACTTGTGTGAACGTGGCAGGAGCAGGTGGGGCTGGTCAGTACTGCAGCTTACTGATGGCAGGCATTGGGACGGGTGGACCGAGGTGGTATCAGCAGTTAGGGTGAGATGGCTTGAGGTACCGATAAACACCCTGGTAGGTATCCTGGTGCAAACGTGGGCCGAAGCTGTCCGCTCCTACGTGACGTCCGGCTGATGCGAACATCCCTCTCTGGTGCTGCTTCTGCCCTTAGCTCAGTATAGACAGAGGCTCTCCCTAGGAGTCCATCCCGACTACCAGATTCAAGGTGGGCCACCCAGGTAACCTTCCAGCTCCCAACCCTACGTTGTGATATGTATGTTAATAGAATGAGAAAGAGAGAGAGGAGATATCAGGTGTCCTGTGAGGCGAGGCTCTCGTGGCTGTAGCTTGGTACTAGTGGGTAATGTGAATGGGGTAGGCCTGGGCAGGCCTTCTGGAGAGCTGACCTCTCTCGAACACCAATGCCCTGACGAGTTTGCAGCAGGAAGGTTCACGAGCTTGTTCCCTGTTATTTCCTCCCCAATCTCTCCACTGTGGAACACCTTCAAATAGTGGTGGAGAGGCTCAGTCCCGTGAATTTCCGGCAGGAAAAATTGAGGCACTAGACACAATGACCTCGGTGGCGACTGATACGGGGCACTTATGTCAACACCTTCGGTATAGAGTGCAGCACTAACCTTCAGCCTGGAGGGTGTAAGGGTGTGGCACACCTGTGCCTTTCTTTGAAGTAGAGGTGAGTGTTTATGACAAAACAGGGTTAGCAGGATAAAAGTTGCTCAAGCACAGCAAGCTGAGAATAAAGAGCGAAACCCAGGTGTGGGTGTGCTTATTTATTGTTCCCAATATAAAATGCACACATTAGCCTGTACCTGATCAGATGCCTGAACTGCAGTCCCGAAGTACATAAGCTGGATACGTGGTGCACGTGCAACTGGGGCAAACGTGACCTCGTATGTTCGGTGTGGCTGGCAAAGATGCTGGCCAATGTCTGGTGAACTGTAATGACTGATGTGATGGTAACGGTAATGCTACTGTGTGGACGGGAGACCGGCCAGTGGCTGACTGTCTGGAACTGAGAAGCGGCGAACTGACGGTGCTCTGACCGACTAGCAGTAACGTGGTGATGTGGCCAGGACGCTGGCTGATGACAGACAACGCTAGCGCTGGGGTGTNCTCTGACCGACTAGCAGTAACGTGGTGATGTGGCCAGGACGCTGGCTGATGACAGACAACGCTAGCGCTGGGGTGCGATGCCCCTTACCTATGTACTGTCCGACCAGTGGTGAGCAAGGGGTTAGGTGGGGGAAGGGCGAGAGACTGCGAGCGCCACACCTCGGCATGCTGGCAGTACGGTGTGAGGGGAAGGTGGCTAGGCTCCCGCAGAGTGCGCATCCCTACAGCATAGGCCCATGCAAGTATTGGTGGAGGGGGAGACAGCTGTGGCAGTCTCTTACAAGGAAACAAGATGTCGCCCATGATGCATCAAATGGTTTGTACGGAAAAATGGATTGTAGGACTAAACTTATAAACCAATATATGTTGTAAACNTAGGACTAAACTTATAAACCAATATATGTTGTAAACACGAAGTTTATAACAGGGTCAAGCAATTTTAACAACAAAATGTTGAAATCATAAGAAAAAACAGCATTGAACTTCTTTCGTTGTGCAGTTTATATTTTTAAGTTAAATATATTGTGGTTGAAGGTTTTTTTTTAATTCCTGTATAATTACTTTTAATATACACAAATTGTCCAGTGATCTGCAGTAATTTAGGTAGTAAACNTTTTTTTTAATTCCTGTATAATTACTTTTAATATACACAAATTGTCCAGTGATCTGCAGTAATTTAGGTAGTAAACATCTTGGTAACCCGAAACCATGGTTAATCTGCATATTTGAATGCCACTTGCTGGTCATGTCAAGATTGTATTTTATGTGTATGAAATTGTTGATCTTAGTTTCATGATGATTTTGCTGTGGTATTCAAATACAGTCTTGTTGACTTTTCTTGGTTTACATTGTGACTGAAATTTTTTTTATCCTATCCCAATTTTCTGTCAAAACAATGTTGGTATAATGATATGAAGAAGTGAAAGTGAAACAGAATAGAGTAGGGAGAAGGGGAGATAGAGAAGAGGGACTGTGGGGTGTAAGAAAGGGCTCCTACTTAGGAAAGAGGTGTGTAGGTGTAGGTTTGTCAAACAGAACAATGCTCGTCTGTGTTGGCGTATATTTTGTAGTCAAGGTTCTGTCATGTCGTCTCTTAGGCTATGGAGACCAGATGAGGGATTCGTGTTTACTACCACATGCATTCAAATTGGTGCTCAACGCACATATTATGTGCATCTCCATTGAAACATATTTCCCTCCTGTGCTCGTTAGAGTAAATTGATTAGGGAATGGGGCCTGTTGGAAAGTGGAACTATGCTTATTTTGTGGGTGAAGGATGTGTGTGCTTCCATGCATCAGTCACCCCTGTCTCAAGTATTCTCTGGCCTAGAGGCGTGGTAATGCAGCATTTGGTGCCTTCAATGTATGTCGTCATATCTTCCTCTGTTCTTGTCTTTCTCTTGATGGGCATCTTCCTCACTCTTATTGCAGAGGGAATTGGATTTGAAGGTTATGGCAACCAATGAGTGGCACCTGTGCTATGCAATGTGGAGAACTCTCTTCATTTTTGTCTTTCTTTCTTTCCCTCTTGCTTAGTCGTGACTGATGCACATTCATTGTGTTAGCTGAAGTAGAACATTAATTCCATTACCTTCTCGTCTTTTCTGGGCCTCCCAATGTGTTTGTTTATATAGTTTATTTCCCAGAAAGATTTGTCTCTTGTTGCCATCGAAGAAGCAGTTGTCTTTCGTTGATATTAACAGTAAAATCTATGTAGATATCTGTATGTATTTGTTTGAGGCCAGAGATTCTTTCTTCGAATTTCTTCGAATGATGATTTCAAAAGTGCTCTCATGGGTACCCAGGATGGTAACTGGTGCAGACCCATGCCGAAGGGGAGGGTTGGAAAGGTGCGGCATGTTGCAGGTGCCGTTCCGCCTGGTGACGGTGCTGCTGATGAGTGCGGTGGAGGTGTGCGTGCTGTGTGGGCCGTCCCCGCCGCTCAGCGAGGCGGAGCAAGTCGCCACACAATGCTGGAAAGGCGCGGTGGAGCTGCTGCGCTCTGCCACACAGTGCTTCCCCCGCAACTTCTCCGCCTCCATTCAACTCGACGTGGGAGTCATGGGGTATGCCCCCTCACCTACTCAGTATCAACATTTTGTTGGAAAGATATGTCTGCAGGCTAGACTTCAAGATCCTACATGCACACCTGCAACTTTCCTATCTGGGAAACTTATCTATGGGACAAGCAGTTTCTCAGACGACCAGACCAATCACAATTAAGTTACTCCTACACTATAGTTTATAAAAGTACAGAAACTCAAGTACTCACAGTCTAGTACTTGTCAACAGGCACGCACACAAAGGACGACAGCATTTTACATGTGGTTGCGACGTTTCTCCGGCTAAGCCAGCTTCATCGGGCAGCGAGTTGTAGGGCACTGCAGTATAGTGACGGCACTGTCGGTGGTAGATGTAGGAGCCAGGTGACAAACTAGGGTGCTACGGGAAAATTGAAAATTTGCAGGTATAGCTGATGAGTATGGTTTTGAAGCTGTGATTATCCTGTATCGAGGCCTGGGACCTGCTGGGATTTTGTTACAAATTGAATAGCTAATTCCCAGCATCTGAGTTCTGAACTAATGCTTGAAGGTGCAGTGCAGGGCTCTCACGACTCTAGTGCTGAAGCAGGAGTTGAAATCCTTGTTGTGTGATGCTGCATGTGCTGCAACTGGTTGGTCTTGTAGGTTATGGATGCCACCAGCTATGGTTTGTTTAGTGTCTGCTCCATGGCCATTCGTTCTCTGCCTTAGTGTACTGGTGGTTAAGCCGATGTAGTTTGTATGTTTAGTGAGTCTACTATTCAAAGAAGTTGAAGGTTGATGGATGGCACAGGAGCCACAGCGTGAGCTATTGCAGAGGCGATAGTCTGGTTGGCATTTGTGGTAGGCTGCAGCTTTGGATGAACCAGTTTGTTGCGGAGGGTAGGTGGCCTTTTGAAGACTAATCTGGACAGTTTGGAGAGCAGGTCTTGTGTTTGTGGTGAGGAAGCAAAAAGTTTTATATCCAGAGTGGAGAATGGTTCCGAGTTTACTTAGACTCTATGGGTATATTCGAGTTGTTAACCTTGGTTTGTGTGTTCCAGTATTTGAGATTACTTGCCGAATCTGTTTGTGGTTGAGGGGCCTGGGGTAGCCTCTGTCAAAGAATGCTCTGGCTATTTGTTCACACTTGCATTTGTCACAGAGTTTACAGTACTCCGGAGTCACCCTTGCCTCGCTGGCATCCGCGTCTACCGAGTATGCTACCTCGTTATAGCAGTTGGCAACCTAGGTCTGACCTTTCAGGCCTGGTGTGGCTACAGGCTGGTTTATTCTGTTTTACAGGTTTACCAATGAAACATATGAACTACCTGAGTATGTCTGCCAGCTCTTTCTTTCACAACTTGCATACCCAGTTTACCCTGTTTCGCCCATCTTCCTCATACACTGTTCCAGGAGTCGGCACAGACTCGCCTCCCTCTCGTCCTTCAGGCATTCTCAGACCTAACCTCCCTCCTTGTGCTGGGGATCAGGGTATGGTGCTAACATTGCCTTGTTGATCACCACTGGACACCGGAGAGGAGTAGTTAGCTGCTGTAGAAACCTTAAGTGGAGTATGTGGTGTGCCGGCAATAACCCTGCCCTACCTGCGTACTTGATGGGGACCTACAGTGGTTGCCACACATGTGCACAACTTGCAAACCTCCACGTGGAGAACCGGAGTGCCGGCGATAGTCCAGCCTTCTCTGCTATCCTAGGAGAGGAGACACGTGTTGTGTGAGGCACTACGCCATGAGGGGAATCTCTACTCTCCAGGAAGTTTCTCTGGAAAACTATCCCTTACCACTCTATCGATACACGCTTTTGCCAAATAGATACATGCCGACCACTACGACTACCCAAATGCCTCACCAAGGGACTGGGCAGCAGAAGACAGCAAGGCAAGTATTGGCTCTAGTTAGACCAGGGGACTAGAAATGTCTACCCAAACCGATGGGATGAAGCAGCTAGACAGATCGGCTCTGCTTCCCAGCAACCTTCCACCTCTGCATTCGTGGGAAGAGGATACCAGGGGATATCACCGTAACCTGTTTCAATATCCCCCAAGCAATTTCTCGACTCTCGCCTACACCACCAAAGCCGAGATAACACACCTTACCTGCCTCTGCATCTGCCAAGGCCATCCAACACCTCACTTTCACAGGACAAAATTTCGCTCATGTCCGCTTGAGAACGCAACTTGTGATTCAACCAGTTATGCCCAGAGCCTAGAGGACAGTCATCGGTCTCGATAGAGCCCAGACAATACCCCTACAGACTCTCCCTGTTAACCGGACTCCAGCATCCCGGTCCTTAGGGAGAGAAGTTAAAACGTCACCTGCCTGTTGAAGGCAACCCTAACCAGGTAGGGCGACAAGCAGTTAGGAAGAATGATCAAAACACATTTTGCATTAAAAGTTTATCTTCTTGATTATCAAATACAGACATGCCAGTTAAAATCGTAATGTTTAATCCACCCTTTCCACTTCGTAAACTGGTTCAACATCAGATGTTATCCTCCATGCTTTGTGATCAGAAGTGTAGAGCATATGTCAAAATTCAATCCACATCATGTTGCAAGGGCATGCATAAAGAGTTTTGTTATTAAAGAAAATGCCTTTGAAAGAAATAACTGGTTTATATTTATGGAATTTTAAAGGAAATCTATTTGCTTCACGATATTGTACGTTGTTGATAAAAAACTATTTTAAGCTATGATAATCTTGATAAAATTTCTGCGTGTGGGATAGAGCTGGAAACATTTAAGGATGGTATAGTGCCATAGTAGACTACGTAACATATTGTGACTTTTTAGTCAAACCCGGTGGAGCACTTGGTCACTTTGCGGTGGTTTTGATGGGATACCTGTGCATATTTAAGATCCGAGACCATGTTAAATGTTTAGTTTTAGGCCTGTTACAGTACTGGAAAATATATAATACCCATTTTATACACACTTAGTCAGAACTGTACATAATATTGTTGGTATTGATTCTAAGTAGACAGATAATATTTGAGAATCCAAATTGGTAAAAAGAGGTCAGCTTGCAGTATGGTAAATACTAAATTTTTTTATATATCTGTTGCTTGCAATACATGCTCGCCCAGAGAAATTTATCTTAAAGTATCTAAAANTTTTTTCTTATTTTCAGAAAAGCCCCTAAAGTAAAATTTTACCAAAAGTGCATCGAAGTTATTTTTCAACCAGTTATCTCAAATTTTTTATTTTTTTAACACAAATTTTTTACAGTTCCTTAAAAACTGTTTGTAAATGAGAATTTTTTATAATAAATAGATTTGTAAAAGTGAGGTTCTAGTTTACTTTGTCACAAATTATGCCAGTGCGATTACATTAAATATTTATTCAATGCTAAAAATGCTCTTCACACACAAATCATATACTTTTGTCGCTAATTGCTCAGTGTTTCATGGCTCTTACTATGCTTACACACGCTTAAGGCTTTCTTTTGTCTCTTAAAACATTTGCAGGTATCTTATCCGGAGTGCATTTTGTTGTGTTTTTGCACAATGGAACTATGCAACACTTACTTGTGTTTGGTGATGCAGCAGTAATATTAAAATCCCTCAAAACAACAAAATATAATAATAATTCAGAATGCACTCGTAACCAGTTATGGCATCTGCATGTAAACAAGCAACAAAACACGTACAGTGATGTTAAATATAATTGGATGTTGGGGAGAAGCAACTGGATTGTCATCTCAATGCCATAGTATAAACAGTACCCCTTTTAGGTAGAACTGGAACCAAAACCCAGGTCACTCGATTTTCTGTGCATCGGAACTAGAAAACAAGATGTAGCCCTCAAGTTGAAAACTCAGGCTTGCGGAAAACTGAACGCAAACGCCAGTATCGAACCAAAGACCTGAGATTCCGTGCCACCTCCATCTAGAGATTTCAGCTACCCACGTGCTGGTGCTGCCCATGGTGGCACTTCTCTACAGACTGTCCTGTCGATCAGTGCAAGCAAGCAGCCACAAATGCCAGGAACCATGAGAAAGACAGTCAGTGGGAGAGACCCATAAATCAAAAAAAAGAAGAAGAATGACAACAAAACCCAACATTTTCATTGTGTCACTGCTACATCTCTACTGACGTGCCACGGGCATCGTCATTCACCCAATCTAGCCTCGCCACAGCCGCGGCCTCCTCCTGAGAAGAGCCGTTACGTTGCACATGCCATAGCACACCTTGAAGCCCAGGGTTGGCTTGGACCAGCTGAAGCATCCTGCTGCGCTGCAACCTGCCTTGCACCATGCCGTTGCTCTCTTTTCCATCCAGCCTTCGGCCGCGTTAGGGGAAGTAGCTGCTTGCTTCTGCCATCTCCGCTGCCTCACCGCCGCCCTTTCTCTCTCTGCGATCTCTCTCTACCACTACCTCCGCACCCCCCATGCTGGCCCTGTGCACCGCTTGCAGTCCTCAGTTCGAGGCTATCTGGTGCCAATTTAGTAGCACGTTGTTACTCTGCCCGCGTGTCCACTGACGTCACGTCAACCTACGCAGAACACCATTCTGCCCGAGAACCAACCGACTTCTTCAAGTCGTCACTGCTATACGCAGCCTACGTCGAGAGTTCTACTTTGCACGACACCGCCACGCTGCTCGCCAGCTCATCGAAGCCATCGCGCTTCCAGCTATCTCCTGCTTTGTCACCAATCCTATCAACACTCTTACAGGGATAGTCACAAGCCGGAACCCCATTCCCTACCTCACTCTTTGGGGATTGTCTCGACGTGGAGCTTGGGAAGCCCGAGCATTTGCCGCTTTGGACTATCGCCCCCTCCAGTACGTGCCTGGGTCTGCCAGCTGTGTCTTGCTCGCCAAGGCACTAGACACTAAAGGCAAATTTCTGAACATTTTCCGAATAGTATTCTAGGTTCCCTACCCTATCCCACATCTAACTCCATATTTCAATCAGACCATGCCTTCCCCCTTTAGACACCCACTATCCGCCACTCTTTTT
>NQII01001771.1:419617-432222 GCA_002778355.1 Clitarchus hookeri
ACGAAAGCTCGTATCTTTTCTGCTGAGGGAAATACCATGGGATATTCCTCAGCAGGGATGATTTCGTAGCAGAAGCGAGGTTATAACCTGATCTCTCCATTAATATTATCATCTCATGCTTGAGATTTTGTGAAATGAAAACTTGCAATCAAACCGATACACCATTATTTGTGCCTAAAAAGGGTTTTTTTTTCCAAAATTTTTGTAGTATGATTACAAAAAGTTAGAAATCTAGTTTATTGGTTTTAAAACATGAAAATTCTAGTAAAAATTGGTTTTATCGCACATGCAAATTTTGCATGCCCCTAGAAATGAGTGATTGCAGAGCTGTTTTGTAACCAGGATCGCACTATGCGGTCCTGGTGGTTGCGAGACGGATCTGAGCTGCCCGCCTACAAGATGACCGCCATCTTTCTGGAACACAGGAAAAAATAGATTAGTATTCCAAGGCATGTTAGGCAGCGCGGAGCCCCTTATATACGGCGCGACTGGGGAGAGCGAGGGAGGAGAGGAAGCCGTCTCTCGGCGCGGCTGTAGTAGGGGTGGTGTTGATGCACTTCCGACTTGACCGCGCGTGGCTGCCGTGCAGGTCGCCCGGATACCGACAGCGGCAGGCCAACAATCTGTGCGCCTAGTTGTGTGGAGCAACATTACAGTTATTGCTTGGGGAAGGGAGTGCAACAGTAAAGGGCAACTGACGTCGCCAGTTGGGAACTTGCACAGAAGGTGACAGTCAGTCTACTTCGTCTGTCATTTGTTCAGCTTCTTTGACATGAAATGTGTACAATGGTACAGGCTTTTAAAAAGTGGTATTGTTTTTGCTGTGCACAAATTTACTTCTTTGTTAAATGTATTAGAAGAACAAATTTTTTGCTCTTCCTGAATTTAAACCTTCTTCTTTTTTATTCTCTTTACATTTTTCTACAACATAAATGTCTCTCTTTTTACAATTTCCCGCATTTTATTCAACACTTTTTCCGGGTTCTTAATACGTAATGTGTAAAAAATGTGTTCTGATAAACTTGTTTAATGTACACTGTATGTACTCTTCCCTTGAAATATTGATTTATTTTCTTATTCATAAATTTTAACTACTATTAGTTGCTGTGATACAAAATCATGATTAAATATATTCTGTTCCTGTACTCTTTAGGTTGATTACACGTCGAACGTTAAAATTCCTGACTTCGGACAAACAGCTGTGTTGGTGACATCTTCTGTCTATAAAATCGTGCTGAGTGTCACGTGTCAAGAACGCCTGCAGTTTCAATCAGTTTGAGACTGAAGAAAAGACTTGGTATGACATGTCGTACCAGCTAAGTTATTAGTAATGCATACACATGTTTGGCGAGTTTACAGTTGGAAATGTTTATTAAGTGCACAATAACACAGAATTTTGTAATCNATGTTTGGCGAGTTTACAGTTGGAAATTTTTATTAAGTGCACAATAACACAGAATTTTGTAATCCAGTAGAAATTTAATGTATCACTGTACTTTTTAAAATTTTCAAGTTTTTGGGAATGTGTAAATAGTGTAGAAAGTTTCAGGCATCATCTATTTCCACTTTAGGTAATCATCGGTTTTACACAGTCAGCCAAAATTAACAAGGAAGTATCTTATGATAAGCACCTAGTAATCTGTTAATTGAGTAGTGCAGATTTACACGTGAGAAATTTTATAAAGGCATCAAACACTAGAACTTTTACGCAGTTAGCAATACAGTAAAATGCTGTTAATACAATTGTAAAGGAACTGAAAAAAAAAATCATGCTTATTAAGCAGGAAATCTTTTCAAAAGGGTTAAATTATACGTGTGTATATAGACAAGGTGTAAAATTAAGACTCAGCTTCGCCCCTTTTGCAGATATTCGTTTGTGTGTCATAATTTCAGATTCATAGTAATTACTTACAAGAAAATTTATGTTTTACGACTTGTTTAATATTTTTGTGCATAATTTTAATTGTGTGATATCTGCTTGTTGTAAAAACTGGAGGACATATTTATATTTTATCAATATCTTCTTTTTTATTCTTTTGGCTAGCATCAAACAACTCACAGTGAACATTGGATAAAAACGTATTAAACAAATTGACTCTACACTTCTCTCACCTATGACTTACAGGCTGCATGCGGGGTCAACACAAAGTCGTACTCGGGTTTAATTTACGCACACTTACGTTTATTTGGTAAGCACAGGTCACTGTTACACATACGAGACCTATCCCCTTTTCCTATCTGTCTGAACTGCTGGGTTAATTCTAACGCNGAACAGTGGGATAGTATCCTGCTCATTATTGTTCCCTCCCTTAGCCCTTTGTGGCAACTCCAGTGGCCCCTGTTGGCTTGTATGTAAGCAAATCTCTGTCTTCAATAATTTATCATAGGTTCCCTACATTCTCTGGATACAGTAGTTATCCAGTACATTACATGTTGTGATGTGTAGATGGCACCTGAAATGCACGATTTTTCCAAGTTATTATTCTTACAAATCTGTGTTATTTATTATGAAAGCAGGGTTAATTTTGGTTAACAGTTAACTATGTAAAGACAAACAACATCACATTAAAATAACAGTAACCATTTATAAAATCAAATATAAAGACTATAAAATTGAACTTTAAATTTTCGTTTTATCCGGTTCCTGCTCTCTCTTTCTATCTCTCTCTCTCTCTCTCTCTCTCTTTCGACGTGCTTTATGCACAAGTCTCTACTAACTGTCCCAAGTTACCAATGCGCTGCAAAATTTACAAAATATGGTTTTATCATCACTTGCATACAAGTCATGTTTTGAAAATTCTTCCACACGTTGCTTTGCAGTAACGGCGGGTTTCAGCATTTTAAAAAGCAAATTACATAATACAAAGTGGCCAGATATTCACACAAAACTAACTTCACCCTCACACCATATGCGATATCAGCCCAAACCGAAACAGGCGGCAATACAGAATTTAAAGTTGCATTAAAAAATGTGTTTACATTCTTCCATCTACGATTGTACCAGCTTCCAAAAGATTTATTTGTTGTTCGGCGCAAGCACACAATGCTGCAATGTGACAACTAGTGATCTTTCACAGCACTTCTATCAATACTCGAAACAAATATTTTGAAATGTAACGAAAGCTCGTATCTTTTCTGCTGAGGAAAATACCAAGGGATATTCCTCAGCAGGGATGATTTCGTAGCAGAAGCGAGGTTATAACCTGATCTCTCCATTAATATTATTATCTCATGCTTGAGATTTTGTGAAATGAAAACTTGCAATCAAACCGATACACCACTATTTGTGCCTAAAAAAGGGTTTTTTTCCAACATTTTTGTAGTATTATCACGAAAAGTTAGAAATCTAGTTTATTCGTTTTAAAACATAAAAATTCTAGTAAAAATTGGTTTTATCGCCAATGGGAATTTTGCATGCCCCTAGAAATGAGTGATTGCAGAGCTGTTTTGTAACCAGGATCGCACTATGCGGTCCTGGTGGTTGCGAGACGGATCTGAGCTGCCCGCCTACAAGATGACCGCCATCTTTCTGGAACACAGGAAAAAATAGATTAGTATTCCAAGGCATGTTAGGCAGCGCGGAGCCCCTTATATACGGCGCGACTGGGGAGAGCGAGGGAGGAGAGGAAGCCGTCTCTCGGCGCGGCTGTAGTAGGGGTGGTGTTGATGCACTTCCGACTTGACCGCGCGTGGCTGCCGTGCAGGTCGCCCGGATACCGACAGCGGCAGGCCAACAATCTGTGCGCCTAGTTGTGTGGAGCAACATTACAGTTATTGCTTGGGGAAGGGGGGGCAACTGACGTCGCCAGTTGGGAACTTGCACAGAAGGTGACAGTCAGTCTACTTCGTCTGTCATTTGTTCAGCTTCTTTGTGTACAATGGTACAGGCTATTGTTTTTGCTGTGCACAAATTTACTTCTTTGTTAAATGTATTAGAAGAACAAATTTTTTGCTCTTCCTGAATTTAAACCTTCTTCTTTTTTATTCTCTTTACATTTTTCTACAACATAAATGTCTCTCTTTTTACAATTTCCCGCATTTTATTCAACACTTTTTCCGGGTTCTTAATACGTAATGTGTAAAAAATGTGTTCTGATAAACTTGTTTAATGTACACTGTATATACTCTTCCCTTGAAATATTGATTTATTTTCTTATTCATAAATTTTAACTACTATTAGTTGCTGTGATACAAAATCATGATTAAATGTATTCTGTTCCTGTACTCTTTAGGTTGATTACACGTCGAACGTTAAAATTCCTGACTTCGGACAAACAGCTGTGTTGGTGACATCTTCTGTCTATAAAATCGTGCTGAGTGTCACGTGTCAAGAATGCCTGCAGTTTCAATCAGTTTGAGACTGAAGAAAAGACTTGGTATGACATGTCGTACCAGCTAAGTTATTAGTAATGCATACACGTGTTTGGCGAGTTTACAGTTGGAAATGTTTATTAAGTGCACAATAACACAGAATTTTGTAATCCAGTAAAAATTTAATGTATCACTGTACTTTTTAAAATTTTCAAGTTTTTAGGAATGTGCAAATAGTGTAGAAAGTTTCAGCAGGTATCATCTATTTCCACTTTAGGTAATCATCGGTTTTACACAGTCAGCCAAAATTAACATGGACGTATCTTCTGATAAGCACCTAGTAATCTGTTAATTGAGTAGTGCAGATTTACACGTGAGAAATTTTATAAAGACATCAAACACTAGAACTTTTACGCAGTTAGCAATACAGTAAAATGCTGTTAATACAATTGTGAAAGAACTGGGAAAAAAAAAAAAAAAAAAAATCATGCCTATTAAGCTGGAAATCTTTTCAAAAGGGTTAAATTATACGTGTGTATATAGACAAGTTGTAAAATTAAGACTCGGCTTCGCCCCTTTTGCAGATATTCGTTTATGTGTCATAATTTCAGATTCATAGTAATTACTTACAAGAAAATTTACAAGAAAAAACGACTTGTTTAATATTTTTGTGCATAATTTTAATTGTGTGTTATCTGCTTGTTGTAAAAACTGGAGGACATATTTATATTTTATCAATATCTTCTTTTTTTTCCTTTTGGCAAGCATCAAATAACTCACAGTGAACATTAGATAAAAACGTATTAAACAACTAGTAAATTGTAAATTTCCTATAATCAAATATTTTCACCAATTATACCTCTGAAACTGATACAGTGACACACAAATGACGAATTTCTGCAAAAGTGGTGAAGCCAAGCCTTAATGAGCTATGGTATTAGGTAATCACGAAACTTCTTCAGAATGTTTCACTGTATTTAGTTACTGTTGCAAACTTGCTGTTTTTGATGACATTGTTTGTCTTGCTTTCAGACCCATGTGCATGTATGGTCCTTTATTATAAACATACTTTAAGGCTTCATTTTTTTATAATTTGTTGGTACCGTGTGGTTATTGGGTAGATTCTTAGGTCTGCACTGGACTTGCATTGATACTAATTGTCATTTGGATTGAGGAGGGGTCAAGCAACCACGTAAGAGCAGTGTCTAATACCCCTAACACCACTTGGCCCCAATAGGCACCAAGTACATACATAGATGGTCCAGTCCATTAGACAAATGCCAAGTATTCCAGAATTCTTTTATTGTTGGAGGTANACCAAGTACATACATAGATGGTCCAGTCCATTAGACAAATGCCAAGTATTCCAGAATTCTTTTATTGTTGGAGGTATCTTCCTTGTCAACGTCTGTTATCTTCCTTGTCAACGTCTGTCACAGCAGCTCCTCTGGATGGCATCCAGGTATGTTGATTACAGCTCACCACAGACGTTGGTCCACCTGTCATGTAGCATTACGGTAGGAAAATAGTTTCTAACTGGCGTAACAAGCCCCCTGGGTCTGCAACATCTGTGTTTGCTGTCTACGGACAATGTCTTTGCTGCAGAGAATATAAGATGGTAGCCGCGTGGTGACTTTGAGGTGTTAGTTTGTGGCGCCATCCTCCTGCCGCATTTGTCTTCACTATGTGCATTTGCTGCGAAGAGATGCAGCCTCGAGTCATAACCATTAGTGAGTGTGGATGACGCACAGGATCAGACTAATAGTAGACATAGACCAGTGCATATACAGTACTGCTACAAGTTTGGGAAACTGGTGACTGCCCCTAGAATTTCAAACCTGAAATGCACTTTAAGGTAACAGATTTTCTCTGTAGCCAAATAATTCTCATTAGCAGCCCAATAAATGTGTTAAAAAAACTATTGGGTACCAAAATNCAGATTTTCTCTGTAGCCAAATAATTCTCATTAGCAGCCCAATAAATGTGTTAAAAAAACTATTGGGTACCAAAATAATTATGCTGAGAGAAGTCACCTTGCAAGTAAAGAATTGTACTCGTATTGTAGAATGTTATCAGGAACAGTAAGTTCTGTTTTTTTAATTCTAATTACATTTTGGAGACCAGTGATTTTTTTCATTATTTTTTTTTTTTAATAATGCATAAGAAGTTTAGAAATTTTTTTAATTAGTTGTCTGGAAGTTTGGGGGAAATTCAATGTTGATATTCTGTAGCAGCCCTGACATGGTATCACTTCTTTTCAAAATGACATTCAGCTTTTCCATAATACAGCATACAACTTGCAATTACTGGTAGTTCCCTAACCTTTAATTTTCTAGTAAGTGAAGTTCAGTGCTCTCATTTAGCTGAGCCTCACACTCATTCATTTGGTGTGTTTTCTGATACAGTTTGTCTTTGTTGGAGGGCTTGGAAATAATATTAATAATAGATGTGATGGTTGAAAGGTTTCATTCCTTAGTTGTGAAAAACGTGTATTGTGTTAGTGAAGTAACCTGCTTGCAATATTTTTTAATTGTTAATTTAAAGAATATGATCTGTGATATAGTTCAAGCACCTCAGTTTTCATCCACGTTAGGTTATTACTGAAATCAGTTGCATTTGTATGTAATTTCTATATGACTTAGATATATGTAGTTAAAGAATGTGAAATGTTTAGTTCATATCTTTTGCAGTGATTTGCTTTATAACAATGCAATTTTCTTAATCTGAAAATATGTTCAGTATTGTTGAGAGAGGAATAATCTGTCGTGACATTGTGTAGAGTATTAAGTGACATGTATGCACTGCTAGGTTCACTATTAACGGTGACTTGTTACGGAAACCTATGTAAACTCCCATATTTAAGGGAATGTTTAAAAATGTGTGTGAATACACAAAAGACTGTAATGCAAGAACCTGCACACTGGAACTTTCCTTTGCAATATAATTTCTATTGTAGCATAGCTGTAATTTTGCTATCGCACATTTATTATCCTAACTAGTGACACATAAATGTATGCATTTTTTTTTTTTTGTGAACTTTACTTTTCAAGGAAAATGATGTTTCCTTGTATATTTGAATGATTTCTAATTTTGGTTCAGCTGAATTAAGGAAGAAAACAAAGTGGAAATAACAATTTTACCGTGTATGTGTTTTGTGCAGTTTCTTGCATATTGGTTAGTTCTAACCAAGTAGATGGTCACTTTTTCCTCTATTAATTCCGTCCATTTTTATTGTACTAATTTTTATATGTTTGTTTGTAATTTTTGTGATTTATGGTATTGAACAAAATATTTTATCTTTTTATACGAATTTTTATACATGACTAAATATTGGAATAAATTTTGTACTACACAAAGTTGAATATTTCTTGCAACCTATCTCACATTTCTAAAATATGTAATTCGTGCATTGTCTTGTGAGAAAAACTGAGAAGAAAGCCCCTGTGTACAGAGAACCATGTTAGTGTGTGGTTGACGTGAATAAGAGGAGGTTTATGCATCTTGAAGTTGGTTGTCCTGGCTGAGGGACGCTCTGATTCCCGGTCTAACTGGAGGATGAATACGTACTTTCGTATTAGGTGTTGATAATACCCTTACACTTCTGTGATTTACCCAAAGGCTCCTACAATAAAATTATTAAGAAGGAGGAAAACAACTCAACTTCTCTCCACTGCTGTGTATAGTTGTGCACAGCTAAAATTAGATTTTTTAAAAATAGATATCAGGAGGACTTAACAACCACCCTGCCTAACATTAATAAACATTTACATTTTTACAAGTAGACAGAGAAAACAACTGCTCGCAGCGCCAGGAGGGAAATTTGCGGTGCAGCGGGGAATTTGAAATGTGGCGGAGGGATCGTCTTGTATTTAAGCCACGTAGCCGTCTGGGTTTGGAGATGTATTGGTTGGCCAGTTACTTACGTCGCAGTTCTGCTCTGTTACTAGAAGGAGGTAATGCCCTCACGGCTGATTTTCTAACAGGAGTGAAAATGTTCAGTTGTGAGGTGCTGCATGCATTGCAGCTGGCTTCTACTGTAAATTCGCAATTACTCTAGCCATGATTTGTTNTAGTTGTGAAAAACATGTATTGTGTTAGTGAAGTAACCTGCTTGCAATATTTTTTAATTGTTAATTTAAAGAATACGATCTGTGATATAGTTCAAGCACCTCAGTTTTCATCCACGTTAGGTTATTACTGAAATCAGTTGCATTTGTATGTAATTTCTATATGACTTAGATATATGTAGTTAAAGAATGTGAAATGTTTAGTTCATATCTTTTGCAGTGATTTGCTTTATAACGATGCAATTTTCTTAATCTGAAAATATGTTCAGTATTGTTGAGAGAGGAATAATCTGTCGTGACATTGTGTAGAGTATTAAGTGACATGTATGCACTGCTAGGTTCACTATTAACGGTGACTTGTTACGGAAACCTATGTAAACTCCCATATTTAAGGGAATGTTTAAAAATGTGTGTGAATACACAAAAGACTGTAATGCAAGAACCTGCACACTGGAACTTTCCTTTGCAATATAATTTCTATTGCAGCATAGCTGTAATTTTGCTATCGCACATTTATTATCCTAACTAGTGACACATCAATGTATGCATTTTTTTTTTTTTGTGAACTTTACTTTTCAAGGAAAATGATGTTTCCTTGTATATTTGAATGATTTCTAATTTTGGTTCAGCTGAATTAAGGAAGAAAACAAAGTGGAAATAACAATTTTACCGTGTATGTGTTTTGTGCAGTTTCTTGCATATTGGTTAGTTCTAACCAAGTAGATGGTCACTTTTTCCTCTATTAATTCCGTCCATTTTTATTGTACTAATTTTTATATGTTTGTTTGTAATTTTTGTGATTTATGGTATTGAACAAAATATTTTATCTTTTTATACGAATTTTTATACATGACTAAATATTGGAATAAATTTTGTACTACACAAAGTTGAATATTTCTTGCAACCTATCTCACATTTCCAAAATATGTAATTCGTGCATTGTCTTGTGAGAAAAACTGAGAAGAAAGCCCCTGTGTACAGAGAACCATGTTAGTGTGTGGTTGACGTGAATAAGAGGAGGTTTATGCATCTTGAAGTTGGTTGTCCTGGCTGAGGGACGCTCTGATTCCCGGTCTAACTGGAGGATGAATACGTACTTTCGTATTAGGTGTTGATAATACCCTTACACTTCTGTGATTTACCCAAAGGCTCCTACAATAAAATTATTAAGAAGGAGGAAAACAACTCAACTTCTCTCCACTGCTGTGTATAGTTGTGCACAGCTAAAATTAGATTTTTTAAAAATAGATATCAGGAGGACTTAACAACCACCCTGCCTAACATTAATAAACATTTACATTTTTACAAGTAGACAGAGAAAACAACTGCTCGCAGCGCCAGGAGGGAAATTTGCGGTGCAGCGGGGAATTTGAAATGTGGCGGAGGGATCGTCTTGTATTAAAGCCACGTAGCCGTCTGGGTTTGGAGATGTATTGGTTGGCCAGTTACTTACGTCGCAGTTCTGCTCTGTTACTAGAAGGAGGTAATGCCCTCACGGCTGATTTTCTAACAGGAGTCAAAGTTCAGTTGTGAGGTGCTGCATGCATTGCAGCTGGCTTCTACTGTAAATTCGCAATTACTCTAGCCATGATTTGTTNGTTCAGTTGTGAGGTGCTGCATGCATTGCAGCTGGCTTCTACTGTAAATTCGCAATTACTCTAGCCATGATTTGTTTAGTTTTGGTTCTGTGAATAAACGAGAAAGATTTTTAAAAGGAATTAAGCCAAAATCTATCAATCATTGCAAATAGGTATTCAAACTGTATTAGTATTCAGGGAAGCCTTTATGTTACATCATGTTATAATTACTTAAGCCATCTGCGCTTCAGAAGAGTTTGAATAAAGTCAATTCCGCTTTGTTTCAAAGCAAAAGGTTAATTTGGTTATGCAGATTATGGCGCAGGCATTAGTGGACCTCTGTTATTCATGCCAAGTCAATAGCAAATTGCAAAAAAAATTTGTGCCAAGTCAGTAGAAAAATTGGAAAAACTGTCTCTGCCAAATTAATAGAGAAACTGCAAAAAATTTGATACAGGATTGCAAAAAGAAAAAGCACTCGCACATTAAGTTCAAAGACATGAAGCCTGAGATAAAATATTTGGCTCAGCCAGTTGTGATTATAGCGATGTAGGATCAAAACATTATCGAGCACAAAACTGTCTCAGAAGTATGCTCACCTCTTAGCAGTATTCCTTTTATGATTCACATCCCATAAACTCATAGTTTATGAGATATGGCGGGATTAGGCAGCTAGGCTACTAATTACATTACAAAAAGTAGACAGAATGCACAAGCACTCACAGGGCGGTACTTGTGGTTAGATACACACACAAAAGTCAAACACATTTTCAACTCAATTGCATGACATTTCGCTTTGCCAACCATTGCTCACCAGAATGAAGTGTGACACCACTCGCCGCCTGATAATGCTGGCCTAGCCAGCGAAATGTTGCATGACCGTGCATCCACGTAGAAAATGTGTTTGTCCAGCTTTTTTTGTGTGTGTGTGTGTGTGCGCGTGTGTGTCTGTCTCTCTCTCTCTGTGTGTCTGTCTCTCTTTCTCTCTCTCTCTNAAGAACTGCCCTGTGAATACTTGTGCAATCTGTCTATTTTTAACAAAGTCGTAATTTACTAATTTTGTATAGAGGTTAAAGAGGTAATGTGAGAGGTTTTGAGTGGGGCTTAAAGCTGGACTCACAATAATCCATCACGTCCATTAGTCGTCTGTCTGTCCGGCCGGTCATGCAATCTTCATACAATCTCAGGGCAACTTTTTTTCTTTCCATCCATCCGTGAAATATGTACCAAACTTAACTTTCAACATACGGATGAGCCACAGCCTTCTAATGACATTCTTATGACGTGAGTATGCACTTTGAAATAAAATGCAAAGCAGTGGATTTGTGATTATTTATATTTGGTGGTAAATTTAGGAATTAAATGTGTAAAAAAGTTCAGTATGAAGTTTTGTTGCATAAAATAATTATTTCCCCAAAATATTTTTCTCTTTAAAACTTATCTCCAGCAAAAGAAAGATTGCGATGTTAAGTTGTCACACTGACATTCTGTTGTACAGGATTGGTAGACAATGGATTGTTGTGAATCGCTCTTAACTGACGGGCGAACATGACAGATGGATGACTGCTGCGAGCGGACGACTGAAGGAAGTGACAGACTATTGTGGGTCCACCTTCATGAAGAAATTCATTATTTCATATTTTTTTCAAAATACTTCTCAACTTGTAGGCAATAATTACAAGTACTGTTACCTCGAATAAAAAAATTTATAACGCATGTTTACTATAAACAGTACTCCTTTTTCAACACGTAAACGTTTTATGTTCACATCTTTACATGTACTCATCACCATAATGAAATCTTTCTAAGTTACAGCAAATTTTAAATTTTCTGCTTGCTACTGCATTATGGGAAGCTTTTTGTTAATCCAAAAATATGGCAATCCGAACAGGCCTTGGTCACAATTAGTTTGGATTAGTAGGACTCCACTTACTTTGCCAAACTAATTACTGCTCATTAGGATTGCTATATTTTAGAATATCAGAAACTTTTGGCGTTAAACAAAGGTTAACTTTTTCTCCAAAATAAATATGTTATCTTCTTATTTATATAAATATATATATATATTTTTTACATATACATATATATATAAATTTTTATATGCATAATTAATTTTCTTAGAAATGGAACATTAGCATAAAATGTAATTTGAACATATTTCATTCGTTAAAAAAGTTTAACTAGTTTTAAACATATTTTATAGAAAAATTTGATAAATAATTAAAAATCAGTTATTAGCCTAGATATCTTCATAACTATTGTGTATATTGTTTGGATTGTAATAAAACAATAATTTTAAAATGTATGAAAAATTTATTTTAATAAAGTTATTTCCATATGTGTAAATAAATTTTATAAGTTTTATTGAATAAAGTTTTAGACACAAATAATATAAATATTATTTTTAGTTTAATAGGTTATAGCTAGGTTTTGTAATAAATTCTAAGAGCCAATGTTAAAATATATATTTAGCAGAAAACATTTTTATTGTTTTCAATATTTTAATTTTCTAAATTTATTATTTAATCTGCTGAGTTTGCTTTATAAACCTTATTTGCTGCAAAACATTTATTAATAACACGAAGTGTTGTAGTATTTTTGTTAGCATTTATAAAATATTAAATTTTGTAATTTTAAATTATATTTCTTG
>NQII01001772.1:3096-76284 GCA_002778355.1 Clitarchus hookeri
ATTCTACAATTTAAATATCAGTTACAGTATTCGGTTCTATTTTGAATACTTGCCTTTTGCTTGCAATTTCATTAAACCAATGCAGGAAAAATTCATTAAATGTTTTATTTAACCTATGGAAGAATTGAACAATAACAAAATGTGAAGATAACATTTAATGTATACAGATAAACTTGTTGTATTAAATTTATTTAAGGCAAGTAAATATGTAACAAATTATTACTTTTTTACATTAATATGTAGTAATTGTGATATGTTTGGAAAATACTTTAATTAAATAACTCGCGGTGCTAAAAGCCAAAACATTGTGGCGTGCTGTGTGATAACAGTAACCTACAGTCGTTAAAAAAAAGTAAACAACTGCAGCCACCGGTGGGGGGCAATGCAGTGACTGGGCAGTCGGATTCCTTTTTTTGCTGGAATGTGACACCTCTAAAAAAAACCGTTGCTTCTTCCCTTTTCCCCCCTTGACTTTTTGGCTATCATCTGCCTTACACGGAAACAAAGAAGGCTTGTAGGAATGTATCGATCTGCTAGCAGTGTTGCATACGGGGGGAGGGCTGAGAGATAAAGAGAGAGGAGTGATGTAATAGCAAGAGATGAGAGACTGTTGNCCTCTAAACATCACCAAACAGTTTACGACTACCACCCCATAATTTTTTTTTGTGTATAGCGTGCACCCCAGAAATTTTTCCCTTTATTTTGGAGAAAAAGGGAGCGCTATACACGAGTAAATACGGTAGTTAATTTTGTAACGACAGAGTTTTGCCGTACTAGGTATATCATCATCTCAAAATATTAGTAAATTTATTGCTATGTAGAAACGAGAACTGAATAGTAGTTGTTAACCTAAAACCGGTTCCAAGTCAAACCTCAAGAACCGGTATAAATTGGCACCGAAGAATCGAACCGAACCGACCCATCCCTAGTTATAACTAATGAGGCAATTTTCCTGTACACGGATGCAAACAGTTTTGATAAAAGGTTTTAAAACTGTAGATTATAGGTAGGATCTTGCTGACAGAGATATCATTAGAGATAGAACCAAAAACATGTAACACTATAGAAGCAATTACAAATACACATGTGGCTTACCCAGGACCTGAACCCCAGCACCCCTCGTACAGCAAGCTTGCATGCAACTAACTACATTATGGAGATCAGATTACAAGCACCTATTTTGGTAGCGACTAGTCTAATATTTTTGTAGACAGGGTTTACCAACCTAAAATATTTACAGGAAACACATTTTGAAACTCAAGGATGTGAGACATTTTAATCATGTAAATTTTAATGGACCTCTGTAGCACTACTTGTGTGTAAAATTTGGTGGGAATTCTTTGATTGGTCACAGAGATATGGCACAAAAGCCTCATTTTCTCATGTGATGCTATCTTCATAAATGGTGAATAATAATGTCTACGTTTGTAATATATGCTGCCAGCAAGAAAAGTTTGGAGGCAATTATTTGGAAAATGACGCACTACCCTAAAATATTTACATGGCTGTAATTTTGAAAATATTGACTACCACCTAAGTCACAAAAATTAAAATGGACCACAAAAGTATAAGCAACTTGTTGCCTGTAATTGGTAGGGATTGGTTGATTGTTTCCACGAGTTAACACACAAAAACTTATTTTAATATTATGCTATCTTACAATATGGAGGACAACAGTGACTCTGCACAGACTTTCATGCTAAAATGTATATACGGTCACCATTTTTAAAAGTAGAGTCTGACACACTTTAAACATACTTGGCCTGTCATAGTACTACTTGTTTGACAAATTTGGTAGTAATAAATTAATTGTTTCCTAAAACGTGACAAAAAAAACTTTTTTTTTTCATGTGGCACACTCTTATAAAATGGCAGAGAAAAGACACACAGTATACATACATTTGCTGGCTGTATTAAATAATGCCAGCGTACCAAGTTAAGCTGAAATTAGTTGCATGGTTTCATAGATATAGCATACTAAGCTAAAAATGCTAATGCTTGTGCATGTGTCAGGGATGGTAACTTGGAATTTGGTCGTACAGGTAGCTTTCAGTTGTGACAACAGTCACAGTTTTTTATTTTAAGACAGCCTATACCATTCAATTTTCAGCAACATCCTATCATAAATCACAAAACACAGTTATCAACACCAATTTATACAATGGAAAAAAAATTCCCTTACTTGTCAAACAATATCAGGAATTTTCAATGTTCTGCAAATTCTGTAATTTCTTGTTTTTATGTCATAATAACCCCACTGAATATATAAAAAAAAAAATTAAACTACCAATTACTGATTCAAATAATCTTTATAAAGACAGTGCTAGCACAAAATTTAAGACAATTCCAATCAATACAAAGAAAAACAATTGCTCTGCAATTAAAATGCAGTAAGCACACTAACTTTGATGGAGAAAGCACCTCGAAACAGAACCTCCTGTCTCCTTCAACGACCGGCTTCACAGTGCACAGCCTCAAATCTTCTTCCATTACAGTGACAGAGTCCTCTCCTATATAACACATACAGAATGTAAATGGGGAAAAACAGTGTATAAAAATGTGACAAAAGTTTGTACAGGGTATTTCTTAGCTACAAGTAAATACAGTAGCAACACTCTTAACGTAGTTGTTAAATTACTTCGATTTGAAGTACTTGCATTTATAGTGTCCACTTAAACGTAGGGGAGTGTGAAGCTTCAAAATTTTTGAACATGAACAGAATATTTAATTTGTATTTGCTTTGGACTCAGAAAAAATGCTTCAAAGTTGTTCACAAATCAACGAATGGAAGACATTCTATTTAACACAACTTACCATGTAAAGGAATCTGGCGATGACAATTTGTTTATGCTGAAAATATCAAGAATTGTGCTGCACTGCATAAGAATCTTGACGCGTGATGCTTATTTGACATAGATATAAACATGACTTCGCCTGATCTGTACGTATCATCACGTTACCCCAGGTGGGGTTTGAACCCCGAAACAACTTGCTACAACCGCCTACAAGTACGCCCCTAGTTGCGGGGGCATCCACGGACACGTCAGCCAAGGTTGTTCGCCCCTATGTCAGACGTCATGCCGCCCCCTCACGTGTGATTGAGACTAACCAAGCAGCCGAGTTAAGAGCCTAAGCTTACGCAACCAAGGCAACCCAACATTACAGATGCGCATAGTTCTGCCACGGGATCGCGCGCTAGAGAGCAAAGCTCTGCCGAGGAGGAGGAGCTTGCCGCTAGCCCCCGCAACCCAGACGAGCCCACGGGCAGGTAGAATATATGGCAGTGCACCGCCGTGGAAAGTCTGTTGTTCTCCAGCTGCACTTCTGAGTTCATTTCCAGCAGCTCACTCCACCACCTCGTGTACTGGGGCTCTCTGTTGACCCCAACATCTTCACGACCTACCAGAAGCTCTTTAAGACCTGCATCAGTAATAAATTATCTAAATGGAAAATTGACTGCATCACATGTTCACGTACATTAGACTGGGAAGCAACAAAGTTTCTCAAGACGTCTAGACACTGCTAAGCTNAAGAATTGTGCTGCACTGCATAAGAATCTTGACGCGTGATGCTTATTTGACATAGATATAAACATGACTTCGCCTAATCTGTACGTATCATCACGTTACCCCAGGTGGGGTTTGAACCCCGAAACGACTTGCTACAACCGCCTACAAGTACGCCCCTAGTTGCGGGGGCATCCACGGACACGTCAGCCAAGGTTGTTCGCCTCTATGTCAGACGTCATGCCGCCCCCTCACGTGTGATTGAGACTAACCAAGCAGCTGAGTTAAGAGCCTAAGCTTACGCAACCAAGGTAACCCAACATTACAGATGCGCATAGTTCTGCCACGGGATCGCGCTAGAGAGCAAAGCTCTGCCGAGGAGGAGGAGCTTGCCGCTAGCCCCCGCAACCCAGACGAGCCCGCGGGCAGGTAGAATATATGGCAGTGCACCGCCGTGGAACGTCTGTTGTTCTCCAGCTGCACTTCTGAGTTCATTTCCAGCAGCTCACTCCACCACCTCGTGTACTGGGGCTCTCTGTTGAGCCCAACGTCTTCACGACCTACCAGAAGCTCTTCAAGACCTGCATCAGTAATAAATTATCTAAATGGAAAAGTGACTGCATCACATGTTCACGTACATTAGACTGGGAAGCAACAAAGTTTCTCAAGACGTCTAGACACTGCTAAGCTNTGACTGCATCACATGTTCACGTACATTAGACTGGGAAGCAACAAAGTTTCTCAAGACGTCTAGACACTGCTAAGCTTGCGAATGAGTTACTTTTACCTCAGTGTCTTCTTCTTTGTAATAATCTTCACTTTCGTGTTCCGACTGTTCTGTCGTTTTACATAGTTCTTCAATATTTGATGAATGGCAAGACAATGCTTCACCACCCACAGAAACATACTCCGGTAGATGAGAATTCGAGCCTCTCTTGGAGGGTTCCCCATTCATCTGATGGCACTAGCATCTCAACTTCACCTGTTGTGGATGAAACTGAAGCATGTGTGACACCTGCTTTCCTAAACAAGTTGGCGATGACTGACTGTGACATGGATGTCCAGGATGCAGTAGTCATGTGTATTGCTGTCAGCAAGCTGATTTTCTTGAGAGGTTTCTTAGTCTCTCGAAATCGTGGAGAAGTGTTTTATAGAGGCGTGACCTAAAATTATGTTTAAAATTCTTAATGGTGCCTTGTTCCATAGACTGCAGACATGCTGTAGTATTTGGTGGCAAGAACTCGATATGGATGTTCCTGAGTAAACTTGTTTCTGTTGGAAGTGCAGAAGTGATCCAAGAAANTTTGGTGGCAAGAACTCGATATGGATGTTCCTGAGTAAACTTGTTTCTGTTGGAAGTGCAGAAGTGATCCAAGAAGAGGATGATTTTCGTGTTCTGAACATCCATTTTAGCATCTAGGATATGTAGATACTGAAGAAAAATTTTGCAGTTCATTCAGGCATTTTGATTATTTTCGTACCAGCATGGCAAGCTTTTGATGTACACAATACCGGTGCGTTTCTTGAACCTATCGATTCAGCTATTTGAATGAGTGAAATCGTCTACACCTAAATTATAACATTTTTTTAATGTGAATTTTTTTCTAGTGTGTATTCTTGCATTACTCTTGGAAATCGCAAAGAAGTACGTACAAGGATTTTATTATACACTGTAAATGGTTATCATTGTGTGTACTTGTCGCATGTAGGATGTGAAATGCGTTACTGTACACCGGTGAGATAAGCGTGCATACTTAAAAGACAGAGGAAAGGAATTTTTTTTTAATTGTACAACAACGTGGTACAATAGCATGGTATTGCTGAANTATTTGGTGGCAAGAACTCGATATGGATGTTCCTGAGTAAACTTGTTTCTGTTGGAAGTGCAGAAGTGATCCAAGAAAAGGATGATTTTCGTGTTCTGAACATCCATTTTAGCATCTAGGAAATGTAGATACTGAAGAAAAATTTTGCTGTTCATCCAGGCATTTTGATTATTTTCGTACCAGCATGGCAAGCTTTTGATGTACACAATACCGGTGCGTTTCTTGAACCTATCGATTCAGCTATTTGAATGAGTGAAATCGTCTACACCTAAATTATAACATTTTTTTAATGTGAATTTTTTTTAGAGTGTATTCTTGCATTACTCTTGGAAATCGCAACGAAGTACGTACAAGGATTTTATTATACACTGTAAATGGTTATCATTGTGTGTACTTGTCGCATGTAGGATGTGAAATGCGTTACTGTACACCGGTGAGATAAGCGTGCACACTTAAAAGGCAGAGGAAAGGAATTCTTTTTTTTTAATTGTACAACAACGTGGTACAATAGCATGGTATTGCCGAAGTGTAACATGTCTAGTTTTTTTTAGGGAAATGTCACTTGTAACTTATTATAGCCATTCATGCATTTAAGTTCAAGATTGTGCATGTTTGTTATTGTATGAAATTGCTTCCACCTATGGAGAAAAACTAGAAACAGATCGGATACATATCCAAGCCTCAGCCTCTGGTGCTCCCCCTAGTGTACGGCAGCGCCGAACGCTGCTGTTTATTTCACCTCTGTACCGTTCCTATTCACAAGTGAATCAACTCTTTGCCGCCTGAAAGGCCAGCAACCCGCACGACGTCGCGCTCCAGTCTGAGTAGGTGGACCCACCCACCTCGCTTGCCGCACATCAGGGGAGGTTTTCCATCCATGTGGCCTGCTCCAGCCACCCCTTGTTCGCCACGTCTCTCAAGGATATTTATTCCTATGCACATCCTCCAGACAGGGTAGTTCGCGAGCAGTTCTGACTGGAGGATCTTCTGCAACTCTCGCTACCTCAACACCCTTGCTGTATCGCTTGCCTATAGCTTTAGCAGTTAGACGTAGCTTATAACCTTACTATTGTCAGAACTTGTGTTTCTCAACACTTGGCAAAAGCTTTTGTCGCAAAGCCTTCTTTTTGCTGCGTGTGTTGGCCACATGCGTTGTCCGCACAGGGCGTAGTTGTACCGGAGTCTCTCTCGCCCAGAACTTTGATCAATATCTTGGCCGCCCTGAGGCAAACAGCTTGGCAAACATGGTCCCTCGTCTATCAGGCGTTAGCGGGCACAGGTCGCAGATATATGTCTTGTAAATTCCTACCGACGGAATAAAACACACATCTACCAGTTAACATCTTTTTGGTATGACCATTCCATTTCTCTTTCATCACATTTGCCTTCTGTGTGCATATCCACTTATCTACTTCTTAGTGCACGCACAATCTCCGTGATAANTATGCACATCCTCCAGACAGGGTAGTTCGCGAGCAGTTCTGACTGGAGGATCTTCTGCAACTCTCGCTACCTCAACACCCTTGCTGTATCGCTTGCCTATAGCTTTAGCAGTTAGACGTAGCTTATAACCTTACTATTGTCAGAACTTGTGTTTCTCAACACTTGGCAAAAGCTTTTGTCGCAAAGCCTTCTTTTTGCTGCGTGTGTTGGCCACATGCGTTGTCCGCACAGGGCGTAGTTGTACCGGAGTCTCTCTCGCCCAGAACTTTGATCAATATCTTGGCCGCCCTGAGGCAAACAGCTTGGCAAACATGGTCCCTCGTCCATCAGGCGTTAGCGGGCACAGGTCGCAGATATATGTCTTGTAAATTCCTACCGACGGAATAAAACATACATCTACCAGTTAACATCTTTTTGGTATGACCATTCTATTTCTCTTTCATCGCATTTGCCTTCTGTGTGCATATCCACTCATCTACTTCTTAGTGCATGCACAATCACCATGATAGAGTTTTGAACCAAAGACCCACTGAAGGGCGCACTCAACTCTTGTCAATGTTTGGTGTCTAGCTGCTAGCTGGTAACGCCGCTCTTCTAGCACCACTGTGGCAACAAGAGAGAAAACCTTTCTCTGAGGCTCGAGAAGAACAAACATGTTAAGACATGACGACTGTCAGGCTACAAGCTGGTCACGCCACTTACTGAGAGCCGTATGGTCCTTGCATGGGGAAAACTGTGAATCCAGAGGGGCAGTAGAAGTCGGTGACACTGCTTACATAACTTCTCACCCAGGGGAATCAGGGGACCCCAAGTTGCTATATGCTCGAGCACCGTCCTTCGTTAAGCGCACGTTCCTGCGATGATCGAGCAATAGGACACCGGCAGGGGTTTATCCGAAGGCACCGGGCCCCAGGAAGAGTAGAATCCTTCCTGGGCGGACCACGCCAGAACGTGTCCTCCCCGCGCTGCTATGTAATATTAAACCTCCTTTACGGTGTGCCTGCGCCTCCAGAACACCCACTGAATCCGCTAAATCATAATTTTCTATTCTTCTTTTGATTTTTATCCTCTGAACATAACGTATCATCACTGATAGGGGATAACTGTGTTCCCACAACTATTTCTTCAAAATGCCCCATCACCGAGCAGGCCGGAAAAAGGGCGACAAAGTCGCAAAGGCCCAAACTACAAGATCTGGTGAGCTAAAGCCTAGCGCCCTTAGGGAGTACACTCAGGACCAAGAAAAGGCAGCCATCTTGCGACGGGCCAAGTGTGTTCACACACACTCCTGGAACACAGTGCCTGTCGCCCCAGCATCTATCGATACTTGGTATAAAGCACCCCGACCACTGTCGCCTCTTCCGCCTACACCCCCGAAACGGGCCTTACCAGCCGTCATGCGGCTATTAGGGTGCCCGTAGTAAGGCAGCTCTCGCTAAACGCCTCTCATCCGGCTTCCACTGAGAACGTCCCCGTCAGGAACTATTCGAGGACCGCCCTCCGCCCAGCTCCACCTGCAGCGCTTCGCAAGTTATTGAGCTGCCAACCCAGATTGCAGAACCCCGCAAATAACAAGCTAAAATCCTCGCTAAGGAGACTACATTTTCCTGGTCTCTAGAGGGATACTGGGCCTGCACACCTTGCTTCATTTTAACACGATGAGTGTATTAGGCATGAAGGTGTTTCAGTGGCAAGACTACACATCACAGCACTCTAAATACCATAATTATTTAAGAGAAGCAAAAGTTCTTAAAATTAATTTTAAGGAGAGCGACGATACAGCAGAATGTCTGCATGCTGTGATGCATCATTCTTAGCCGCCTGGCAGCTGTGCATGAGGCATGAGAAAGAAATAGGCAGGCTATCGATAACACAACCGGAAACTTGTACATGCCAACACGTACAGTCTGAGCCAAGTGAGCTAAGAGAAGTGTGGCACAGACCAGTATGTGACTGATGGTACCACTATTCATAACACATACATATATGCATATTATCGTATTCTTTTTGCTAAAGCGTGACCAAGTACCTGTACTTTTTCATTTCTGAGAAAATTTTTGCAAATCTTGATTACACAGATTATAAACGGTATGCATTACGATATGTAATTCTGTTAAATGTTTAAAACATTTAGAAAAATAAAATCATAATATTTTGTCGCTATTTACAAGGTACAACCAAAAATAGCAATAACCTGGTGATAATTTTGTCCAGTTGTTTAAGTCTTAATTTTTTATAACCTTACGATTGCTGGTTAGACAGCAAGTCTGCTTACCCGTCCTCTTGCGATACACGAGCTGGTTGTTTTGCAGCGTGAACCACCGTCTATTCCACGTCTTGAAAGCATTCGATGTCCTCTTGAACAAATAGCCTTCCATCGCAGGAGCCCCCTCGCGCACGGGCAGGGTCACCATGTCCTTGGAGGTCACGTACAGGTGCCTGTTCTCCATCTCCTTCTCCATCTTGCTACACTGCTTCCGCATGTTGTTTACCTGCAATACACATCATGCTGGGACACAGTTCCTTCTTTTTAACTCAATTTACGGCCCCCCCGCACCTAGTTTTTTTGAAGAAAATCCTAAGAAAAAATTATTGGTAGATCTACCACTTCAGAAGGAAATACATTTTTATCAAAACAAATATATTCACTATGCCACAAGAGAATATTGTGCTTTTGGGAGAAACTACTGTAATTGCATTGTGTGCTTCTCTCCTGCTGCCCAAGTTTGATAAAAATCCATTTCAAACAGCTTCCCAGCTGCCTTCTTTCTATTACATTCTGCAAAAATAAACACATTTCTTTTAAAGTGACGCGTGACATGTATTTACACTATTTCCTTTTTGCTGCAACTCCATATCATCACGTGCACGTCACATGCCCCAGAAGAGATACGAACCCTAAATGTCAGCCACCCAGGCCAGCATTCCGCCTCCATAGATAAAGTGGATGCCTTGAGAGCGGAATGCACCTCAAGAAAGAGAGTAATGTAAATCGCTCCAGCCTAACACAATCCCGTGAGATGGGGAGACCAGCCGACACCAGTGAAGTTGCCCCTAAGCTCAAGCAGCGGATACCACCCACATACGAGGAAAACCCTGCTTCCAGCCTCCCCAGAGAGATGGCAGCCAGTGCAGCACTGCCTACGAAGGGAGGAGCCACCCTGGCGAAGCTGCCCGAAGGCTGAAGGAACCAGAGGCCCCACTAGCCAGGAGAATAAAGGGCCCTGCACCGCCACATAACGGCAGTTGATACCAGTAGCTCGCCTTAGCACTAGTCGTGCTAAGGCTCTCTGCTCTGTTTGCTCTCCTTCGCCTCATGAGTAAACAAACACCCAGCTATAGCCAGTGACCAACGCCCGGACTTCTTCAGCAGGTGCTGCAGCCTTGAAAAGTTGTCATTTCTCCCGCCACACTTGATACTTGCTGTCAACCCATACACCCCAAATCTCCCCATTAAGTCCTTTCAAGACAAAACAGCTTCAGTTAGGGTACAGTTGTTCTGATGGCTACCTGATTCGTTACTCTTGCTCTTCAAGTATGCCCTTCAGGCAGGCTCTTTAAGCCGACAGGCCCCTTCACCTGTCTTTTACTTTCACCTTCCGTAAGTTAATCAGTGCATTGATTTATAGCAGGAAAGTACAAGTATGGGTCACCATGTTCTATTCTGGATAGAATAAAACATGTTCATAGGCTACCCGTCTATTCCTTCTTGAGTGAACTGTACTTAGTCCTTCCTGGTAAGTGTCACCCGGCAAAGGAGAGGCAGGGAACCGTGGTTTGTTGTGAACTGAATTGCCAAATCTAAAGTAGGACTGTGGCCTGTCCCCTAAAAAGTACTGATGTACGTCACCTGAAACAACACACATAAGAGGGGCACCCATACTGTTGACCAGGTACGCAAAGGCACCTGGTGTGCACATATGGTAGAGCCCCGACCACTAGCAAGACACAGTGAAGAGGCTAAATCACCCTTGTCAGTTAACCTACCCCATCCACCACGTATAGACCTGCCGGAAGGAGTGCCAGGCCTGACAAGGTGGGATATACCTCTTCTAGGTTACACTTAGCTAGGGGTATTGTTACCTGCCTCCCCAGTGTGGATGTGAACTGTAGTACCTTTCCCTTGTAAATGCCACTCACCCACAGAAGGGTAAGTAACTGAAGCAACAGAAAGAAAGGCAGCTGCCATCCTCGCTGAGAAACAAGCACTGCTTAACCNCCCGGAGCTGCTCACCCCGTCATCCAGTACCTCCTCAGCCTGGGTCTGCCCCTGATACTGGGTGTCGAACCCGTGGACGGTGCCGGACCATCCCAGTCAGCCACCAACAGCGAGCCAGACACCTGCCTGCACTTGTGGAGCCAGCCAATCGCCGGAGTTAACAAGCAGACGCCGCCACCATCAGCCAGCCTGGTCGGGAAACACTAACCAGGACCCACGTCGACAAGCACTGGACCCACGGCAGTAAGGCACATCAGAGGTAAGCCAGCGGACCCGCCAACATCAAACAACCGTAAGCTCAATCTAGCCCATCTAGACTTTGTGCCAAACATGCGGCCTACCAGGCCGACTATTCATGGGTATAATCAAGGCCAAGCACCAAATATTGCAGATCCCACCTCATTAAGGTCTGCCCCCGAGCCTGTATGTCTGGCCTGACACAAACTAAAAACCTAGTAGACGCTGATGCGCTTCTGCACTTAAGACCGCCATGCGTCAAAAGAAACAAACAAGTTAGAGCCTAAAAATTTTCACAAACAACGAAATAATGCAAAAAAAAAAATGAAATACTGAGAAATTATGTTTATTCACGAAATTATGTAACAGTTCCCGTCTTCGCGAAACATTGATGAAATTGCTTGTTTAAGTGTATCTAAAACCACAGTGTGAGCTTCTTTTACCATAAAAACTCTTACAAACATAAAGTTTTACAATTTTCCATTTGTTATACAGCATTATCCCTCATTTGCTTCACATACGTGTGAATAACAAAACTATTTGTGTGGTGACCGCGTTGTTTACTATAAAACATACCGAAAATTTACATCACGAGAACGATTCAGAAATAGATCGGTACCAAGGTAAAAAGATTATCGTTGCCCACATGATCCCATATACATTGAGGCAAATCGCTATGGCATTCGTTCAAGGACAAAATCACGCCTGCATGTATTTTATTTATAAACTAACATCTCTAACCAAAAATGTTGGTGGTGTGACTAAAGTAAATAGTACGTATATATAACAGATGAATATTTTTTTGTTGAATGTAACAATTATGCACTAAACATTCGCGCTGTATTTGCCAACACTTCGGACTTTACACATCTGTGCTTTGTGGTAAGGTTCTTGACAACTACCAAAACTATTAAGTAAGGGTGGCGATTGTATTTGGCTGCTTTCGTCGCAAAACCGGTTAAGAATGCCAAAAATAGTTACTGTTTTATATTGTACCTGGAAGTTTGAAAGTGAATGGTTTTTTGTTTTATAAACTTATNAGTTACTGTTTTATATTGTACCTGGAAGTTTGAAAGTGAATGGTTTTTTGTTTTATAAACTTATATATAACTTGAAATTCTACAACTATACAACCAATGGTCACGCTATATCGCCAGCATGTAATTGCTGCATGATCCGCTAGATATCCTACAACTCACCGCCTGATAAAGCTGGTCTAGCCAGTAGAACATCGCGATTGCGTAACAGCGTGAAAAATATGTCATCCTTCTTTNATATATAACTTGAAATTCTACAACTATACAACCAATGGTCACGCTATATCGCCAGCATGTAATTGCTGCATGATCCACTAGATATCCTACAACTCACCGCCTGGTAAAGCTGGTCTAGCCAGTAGAACATCGCAATCACGTAACAGCGTGAAAAATATGTCACCCTTCTTTGTGTGTGTGCCTGTTGACAAGTACTACACTGTAAGTCTTTGAATTTCTGTCCTTTTATAAATTTTTGGTAGTCTTAACGGCGTACTTATAACCTTTAACACATTTGTATTTTGGTTCTGTGTGTGTTGCACTGAAGTGTCCAGATGCACTAAATCAATGAAATGACTGCAAAATACTTATCTTTAGGGAGAAAAAGGCCTCTATTTAACAAACATTAAGGGGACGTAATCAGTTTGTATACACACTTTGCTACCACTGATTTGGTGGATATTGAGTCACTCTTTTGCTGATGCTACAGTCTATGGTCATCTAAGAGAATGATAGCATTAGGGAAAACTGGCTCAATTTCCATATTTACAGGCAATGTCATGGTGACCTTTCTGACAGTCCAGCTGAGTAAAAGGCAAGCTGAGAGGCAAATGCAACTGTATGGATAAGTATAAAGACTATTCCATCTCGAATTCTAAAAAAAAATTATTGATGCTGGAAAATTACACTTTAAGAAATGCAGACTCCTTTAACACTGTCATCAAGGGACGTTTCTCTGGAATGCACAAAATAAACAATAAAAGTTGGAAAATGATAGAAACTGGAACAACATATTTAAGTTCCACTGCATTTGTTAACTGAGGTTTTACTATATTCACAATACCAACAACACATGCATCCTTACCTCCTCACTAATCTGTTTGAAGAATGGATCCAGGTCTTGACACAGATCTGTCCCTTGGTGGAAGAATGTGCTGTAGGCATGCATGTACGACAGAAGCTAGAGGCACAAATCATACAGAAAACATTTGGGCATTACAATTACTGAAACTCTCATTACAATACAAAAAATATTTAAATTTCACTATTTCCTGTTAGCTGTAAATAAAAAATTATATGTAAATACTAAAATTAAAGTATTATGCACACAACATTAAAATATGTAATCACAACAAAGAGAATTTAACAACTACAATAAAAATTGACATCCAAGTATAAATGGCAACAAATTTAATAAAGATGATTTGTGGTAAACTCAGTTACTTTACTGAAAGCCCGAGCTGAAAATACTACAATTATAAAATACATACAATTTACATACAAAGAAATACAAGTAAAAACTATTACATTCTATACAAAAGTCTCAATGATAATCAGGGCCAGGTTGCTGGTCTTGTGTTTCAAACTTCCGCCCTCAGTGCTGGAGCTACAGTGGCGCCATTTTGGTTTTCTACCAGTTGTTCGCATAACGTGACCATGGTAAGTCGTTACCCGGGTTATAGGTAAAATGATTAGTATACAGTCCACTCTTTCGTACCCCGAGCCCAGACATTTGGTCCTCTGAGCTGGATGGAACCAAAAATTCTCGTGTTGGTTGTTCGTTTGTGCTGAGATTAACACCATTTTTGTGTGGATATGGTGGCAAAAATTGTAGTGCACATCTGAAGATTAGGGGTCTCCTATGCATCAAGTTAATCAGTGCAAGGAATTGGTAAAGATTTTTGGCGTGCAATAAGTTTGTGATCAAGTATTATATATACATACAGGTTAACAGTAACTAACAAAAGACACTGCAAGATGGCATCGTAACTTCGTCACAGTACTGTTTGAGTTGAGACCTCAATACGACTGCTGCACATGTGAGATTGACTAATCGATTGTGGACTACATATCAACTCGTTTGATTACATAATAAGTTTGTACTTTATTTACATCACGACTGAGAAGATTGAAGTGTTGGCTAGACTCGTAGAGCGTATGGAAAATAGACTTGAGCACACATCGGCCATTGCAAATAAGGTAGACTCTGAAAACTCAAAATGCTGACTGTTTATTTCTATGTGCGGTGACTTGCCTGACCTAACAAATAGCTTTGAGAATGATCACTTAACCTTTGAGTTCAAATGCAAGACTAATGCGGATTTTGACCAATGTAAGCACACAGAGAGACTGGGCCATTTCAGAAACTGTGTCCTGTAATTCCAAGTCAGGCCATAGCCCCAAAGGGCCTACACCTTCGTCGCGAGTGACGCTACTGTCAATTAAACTTCATTTCACAGGAAATCTAGCAGCTTGGATCAATTTCTCAAATTTATTTGAGACCTAGATAATAAATAACCAGAACCTTTCCAATGTGTAACAATTCACGTACTTAAGCTGGCCTTGGAAGGTGAGCCTTTAGCACTAGTACATTCACTGCCTTTGACAGGTGATAATATTGAGGTTGCTTGGATCGTATTGATGAAGCGATATAATAGGCGATTGATTATATCTCACCATATAGATGCCATTTTACAAGTTCCTGTTGCCCAGTTGAACTCTACAGCATCCATGCGTTACCTTCTATCCGCAGTGAATGAAAAAGTGGCAGCACTGAAGGCCTTAAAACATCCGGTGGATCGATGGGACACCTTATTACTTCATCTCCTTGAGAAATGTGTTAGAGTGGACCTTCGAAAAATGTTGGAGTTAATTGTACAGGACTTGGAAATTCCTACACTACAAAACTTCCTGACATTTCTTGAGCCAATGCAAGTCTGGTGAAGCAGTTGGGGGAGCCTGATCAGCCCCACTTCAAGTTGGGTCAGAGCAAAGCTACCCTTAGTCAGAAGGTTCTTCAAGGTCAGTTGCTTATCAGAACAGGTGCATATCTTGTTATTCCATCCTCAGTGTGTTGTGTGTGTAAAGGTAAACATCCTAATTACCATTGCAGTATGTTTGCCCAGTAAAGTTCAAGGGAAAAGTTTGAATGTGTTAAGGAGCACAAACAAACTTCGNGTCTGGTGAAGCAGTTGGGGGAGCCTGATCAGCCCCACTTCAAGTTGGGTCAGAGCAAAGCTACCCTTAGTCAGAAAGTTCTTCAAGGTCAGTTGCTTATCACAACAGGTGCATATCTTGTTATTCCATCCTCAGTGTGTTGTGTGTGTAAAGGTAAACATCCTAATTACCATTGCAGTATGTTTGCCCAGTAAAGTTCAAGGGAAAAGTTTGAATGTGTTAAGGAGCACAAACAAACTTTGAATCAACTGTTTACAACCCCTCCACATGGTGAGAAGCTGACCATCATCCACTTCTTGTCACCATTGCCATCTCGCCATCATTCATTTTTGCATTTCGCCAGTGTCGATATAGACAGTTCTGATCAACAACCACATGAACCTACAGAGAGTGTAGAAATGCCTGAAAATATAGTAGGAAAGAAAAATTCCCATTTCCTGCAACTGTTCTTTCATAATATTCCGAAAGAGCTAGCTGTGCTACAGTATTGCTGTCCACTGCCATAGATGAGGCTCAGGACTTATTGGGTGACTTTCAGCAAGTTTGAGTTCTGTTAGACTCAGGTAGTCAAACTAGTTTCATTTCCGAAGATGTCCTGTCACGTTTAGGGCTGTCCCGTAGGAAGACAACAATGCCACTTCAGGGTCTTTCTCAAGTGTCACTCAGTGTGGCATGTGGAGTTGTGTCAGTTGTGCTGAAACGTTGTAGGAAGAAAGGCCCTTGCTTCTCTGCAGACATGCTAGTCCTTCCCTGTCTAACAGGACAAATCCCTTCGACACCCCTTGCAACCAGAAGAGAAGCCTGGAAGCATCTTTCGCATCTGAAGTTGGCAGACCCCAACTATACCAACCCAGGTTGTGTCAACATGATTGTTGGTGCACAATAGTTTCCATACATCATAACAGGAACAAAACTTGAAGGCCTCCCTGGTATTCCAGTTGCTTTGGACTCAGTCTTTGGGTGGATGTTGATGGGTAGAGTTAATAATGCACAGCCCGGCTGAGAAGCTGCCACATTCTTTGTAACTTCGAATTCATCGGATGAAGCTCTAGGTGGACACTGACGTTCGATCCATCAGTGCTCGATAGATTAAGTTTACACTGTATATTGGATAGCCTGGTGTGTGTGTCTGTGCATATGCATCATTTTCAAACATAGCAATAGTAAAAAAAACATTGTGTTGAGTAGAAGACACTGACTGAAAAAGGTGTTCAGAAAAACCTGAAGGAAGGGCAATACTACTATAGAAAAAAAATATGAACGACATAACATATTAAGTTGCTAACATCAAGGGCACTCCCTAGTAAAATATTATCTATAAAATCAGTGTTTACATGTGTGCGCGTACCTCTGTAAATAAATGTTATTGAAATAAGTATTATTTTTACAAAAGTTAAAAGACAATTATTTGCAGCCACAACTTTTTACCTTTAACTTATTAAATATATTTTAGTACAAAAAAAATAGTGAAATTAAGAAATATCATTTTTAGGACTCTCTTGTGCAGTTTCTTTAAGGAAAAAGATGAAAAGTACAAAACGGTGTCTCAACTTAACCGAGCGGCTTACATTATGTGTAATAATATCCTGCGGTTAGAAATATAACGTGAAAATTCAGCTTACCAAGATTGCATTAACAATCTTGGGAGCGCCTGTAGCAAAGATTCCTTATAATTTATGACATGGCATTTAACATTTTTTAACAAGGAATTCTCCTTCATGGAGAAACTTAACTATAGGATGACAGAGAATGATAAGGAAACATCAACTTACAGTGCTGAGAATTTCATGTTTCTTCTTCGCTTGCACGATGCTGACGGCATGCACGTAATCTAGAGCTGTGTGCCTGAAGCACGAGCGTGTGGCACACAGCAGGTTTTGAGTTTCCTCTGCCTCCTGCAGTCGGTTCTTTGGCACCTGGGAGTTCCGCGATAAGGCCGCATCCAAGTCACCAGATATCTTCTCAAAGTAATGCCGAGATTCCTTCACCCCTTTCATGTCCCTGTCAAATATACACAAGGTGAAACCTTAAACAAGATAAACTGTAACTGATAAAACTTTGAACAATTATTACTGAAGATAAATGTGTGTGAGAATCTTTCCTCCCCTTTCTATGGTTCAAATACACCACTTCACATCTAAGTTTACTAGTTTAAATGTGAGCATTATGAAGTGAAATAAGTTGACAAAATGGAAACTGATATAAAGTACTTGCTTGTATCAATCCTTACCTATTTATTCCATTACAGCATCAATTAATTAACTATAGAATAGAGCTGAGTCAATACAGATTTCTACAAATACCGGTACACACCAATATTTCCTTGCCAATACAGTTGATTTCCAATAGAGATACAGTAAGATACATGAGTAAATTAACTGGATGACTTTTAATAGAACTAAAAGTATTTTGGGAAGCTACGCAAATTTGTGTTCAGTGTTACGTTATGAACTACTGCATATTAAGGTTATCTCAGGGCTGCAAAATATTTACTATGTGACAGATATTCATTTTTAGGCAAATAATATTGTTTTCACCAGCAAAAGTGTTGAATAATAATTTTTAATGCCACACTGTATTGACATACGATTATCAAATTCACAACTGCGAAAATAATGTAAACTTTAATATTGTCAACATATCGGCACGAAAATTTCATAGATATGTATGTTCCAAAAATGTTACTAGCTCGAGGTAGGCGCAGAGCATTCTAGCGTTTAGCCTAGTTAGTCACCATTATTTTCTCTATGAAGGTTGGCAGACTCGTTCATCTTGATATATCTATTGCTTAATACAGAAGATGGATGTGTTCACATTAGTATTACATGACGAAAAATGAAAGAAAAACTTAAAAATGCAAATTTTACCCACAAGGCTTTTGGCGGACCAAAACAAGTTCGTTTCACCAAACTGGAAAGAAAAGTTGTTCAATATGTGCGGGAGAAGAGAAACGAAGGACTTCATCACTGTAGAGGTTATAAAGATGAAAGCACTATAAGTGGCCAGTAGTCTGACAACTGCGAGGGCGGATTTTAGAGCCAGTTGCGGGTGGTGCGTGCGAATGATGCGGCACTCTAGCTTAGCCCTACGACATTGCACATCTTTGGCACAAAAACTACCTTCAGATTTTGCTGAAAAACTGACAGAATATCAGCGGTGTGTGATTAATATGCGAAAAAAATAATTTATATTAGCTTGGGCATGATAGGAATGCAAACCAAATCCCCCGTTTTTTTTTTTACATGCCTGCCAATACTACTGTGGCGGATAAAGGGGCAAAGTCTGTTGTTAAGACTACTGGCAATGAAAAGGCCAGACTCAATGTAATGTTGTGTGTTCTGGCAGATGGACGTAAATTGCCTCCATTCATCATTTTACGCCGCAAAACATTGCCGAAAGATTAGCTTCCACGAGGAATTGTTTGTAGATGCCAAGAAAAGGGGGTAGATGATCTTTGACCTTGTTGTAGATTGGATCAAGGTGATATGGAGTCGGAGGCCTGGAGCTTGCAGCTTTATTCAAACAACGCTGAATGCTGGTGCTAGACGGATTCAGATGCAATCTAACTTCATATGTAAAGAAGGCAGTTGACGATGAGCACACTAACCTGTAGTCATTCCATGTGGAATGACGTCACAGCTTCAGGTGCTGGATGTTGTTGTCAACAAGACATTCAAAGACAGTATCAGGCGGCAGTACACAGAATGGATGTTATCAGGTTCACATACCCTCACACCAAAATGCAAATTTCAAAAACCTGCAGTTTCTCTCATTTCACAATGGACTCTGACAGGTTGGAACAGCAACACCAGAATCCATTGCGAGAGGATTTAGACGGTACTGAATTTCAAATGCACTGGATGGGTCTGAGGATGATATCTTGTGGGGAAATCGTTTAGGACACCTGAGTGATGGAGATATTGTGCATGGCAGCAATTGATAGTGGCATTAGTGATTTTGCAAAACATAGTTAAAGAAATATTTTATCCCTATCACTCTATTGATAATGTCAGTGAAATGTGATTTTTTTTATTGTGTACAAAAAAACTGGTACAACAGACATTTTTCTCTGATTTTATTCTATATTAATAACAAAAAAAGTGGTAGAAAAGTTTATTTTGTTTTGTTCAAAATTAAATTTAATAATAATTTTTGTGCCTCCTATTTCTATTGGCAGGTACTGCCTACTAAAAAGTTCTTTTCTGTGAACAGAGTATCAAAATCTGAAATTGTCTTGCATTCGGATAAATACAGTACTTGATGCTTTAAGTAAACATACAATACATTAGTAAAATAAACTTCACATATACACTTTAAAACAAAATAAAATCAGAATTTCAGGAAATAGTTTAGTAATATGTTTTTAATCCAATATATAAGTAACTTAAAAGCACTGCGTACCAAGTCTGCAGCCATAAAGTTTAAATGCGAAATCAATGTTAAAAAAAATTCCTCTTCAATGCATTAGTTTTAAAAATAAAGTGTTTCAAATTAAAAAAAAATATTTTATGCAACTTTCTCAGAAAATAAAAAAGTCAAAAAATTAAAAAAAAAATTACAATTTTTTGTCAAATGTAAATTTGATAAAAAAGTAATAATATTAATTATAAAAAATTTGCAAGATTTCTTAACGTGCCAGTATTCCTTAAGAAATGTCATGTAGAACACTTTTTATTTGAGAAACAGTTATCTTTAAAACTGATGCACTGAGAAGGAACTTCTTTAACACTGATACCCCATGTACACTAACGCTGCACCCTTAAGCAATTTATATTTGAAAATTCTAAAATAACAAAACATTAAATTTACGAGGTTGTGTATTACATTTCTCTGCGCAATTAAACTTTGTTCATATTCAGAAAATTAAAAATTATTAATATGTATAATTTAAGGTCATCACACACTTGTTTTACAGAGAGAAAAACTGAAGCACTACCAATTCCTGTGTTAGGAATGTCTGACATCAAACTGCTTTCAAAAGATTTTTAAACACTGGAATGACAAGGTGGAGCTGGAGCATGATGCCCCAAAAGATGGTAATTCGGTGACCAGCATCAAAGGCTGTAGATGAGTTATCTCTTAACATGCCACAGGAGGGTCCCTCCACTTCCAGAGAGTGATGGTCTGTCAGTTTAACACAATAGAACCTTACCAAAATAACCTCTCACCATTTCCAGAAAAAGGTGATTCAGACAAGTCAGTCGTTATAGATATTTTGGAAAATATTGAACTGATTTTGACCCACTCCAAACCCCTATACAACAAAATTAGCCATTTTTGTGTAATGTCAGTATTCAATTGACTTTAGCGTGAAAATAACACATTTGAAAAAATAAATATAAATTTATTTGACTAGGCAAATGTCTCCTGAAAACAATGCTATCCTAGAGGCATATACTTAGCCTCCCCTTGTCTGCCAAAATGTTAAAAACATTAAACGGTGCACAGTTTAATCAAGTATTGTTAAGTCCATGTTCAATCATCTCTAGCACAAAAATAACAGATATTTTTCATTAAATATAAATAATTTCAATAGGCAGACACCTGGANAAATAAATATAAATTTATTTGACTAGGCAAATGTCTCCTGAAAACAATGCTATCCTAGAGGCATATACTTAGCCTCACCTTGTCTGCCAAAATGTTAAAAACATTAAACGGTGCACAGTTTAATCAAGTATTGTTAAGTCCATGTTCAATCATCTCTAGCACAAAAATAACAGATATTTTTCATTAAATATAAATAATTTCAATAGGCAGACACCTGGAAAAAAAAAAAGATATCAGGCATATAATTCCCCTCGACTCCCAAAATATTAAAACACCGAGCAGCGCAAGGTTTTACCAAGCATTGTAAGTCCTTGTTCAATCGCTTCTGGCATAAAATCAACATGATTTTTGCATGGAATACTAATTTAATTCAGTAGTCAAAACACCTTCTGAATAAAATGGTACTCTACACTTGTGTACGTGATCTCTCCTTGTCGTGAATGTTGAAATATTGCACTGTGACAGAGTGTGAAGCAAATTTTCAGTGGCTTATAGCGGGAAAATCAAAGGATATGGTACAGAAATATTTATTCATTTCAATAGAAACACGTCTTCTGAATAAACTGATATCCTGGAAGTGCATATACGTACAAAACCTTTTAGTCGCTTGATAATATGCAAACGCCGAGCGCCCATTACTCAAGGCAAGTTCCAAGTTTGAGTTATTAAGTACTGAAGGTTGTAAAGAAACCAATTTTAATAACCATATTTATTCACCTTTGTCTCAAAAATTACAAGTTTATAAAATGAAATGATAATATTAACTTCAAAATGTGATGTATGGGGTCAACAAGATTTGAATGCTGTGAAGTAAATGTTGCTAACGTAGACAAGAGCTACTTCATACATGCTGGACATGGGAGGGGAGGGTGACCGCTGCCTGCTAACTGCACGTGCGATCAGTAACCTGCCAGGTGCTTACAGACCACACCCATGGACTGCTTGCCTCCCCTTCCCCAGATCGTCTCTTCCACAGCTGACTGTGTGCGACATGCAAAATACTGCTCTCCAGGCAAGTAAAACCCCACCCACGGATTGCTTGCATGTACAGTATTAATTAATTATACGTACACAAATGCATACACCACTGCAGTGGGCATTTTAAGGCCATAAAATGTGTAGGTTGTCGACAAATTTTCACAAAATAAAGCCAAAAACTTTATCAAATCAGAATTTAAAAAAAAAAAACCAAGAGAAACCCAAGTTGTAATAACACAAGTACCTTGCAAAAGTAATCAAGTGAGAGCAGTGATTTCAGTCGTGGTGGAAACATTGTGATGCCTGAGGGGGGAGAGGGGGGCCGAAAGGCAGCGTTAATAAGTGTTGTCCAGAGCTGACAGTCTAGGGGGGTTGTATCTATATTTAGATATGCACTACATCCAATACAGTGCTCACCAAGAGAAATGCAATGTGTGGCAACCAAAAAAAAAAGTAACTTTTTTTACCAATAAGTTTCTCAAAAACAAGTCATTATTGAAAGATGGGCGCAAATAATGGGGTCGATATAGAAAGGTTTTACTGTACTTGGAATATGAACTACACCTAAAACAGCAGCATTTGAGCCTGTCTTGTTCCAATGTTGCCACACTACAATTCTCAGGTCTTTTGGCAGAACATAAATAAACATAAGTGTCTCAATATCGGTTAAAAAGAAAACAAGTTCCGGTCGGTTCCGATACTGTAATATCGACCAATATTTAATATCAGGTAATGACTCAGCTCAACTATTGAGTGATATATTCTGTGTCTAGCCTGATTCTTACACAGCCATGGTTGTGATGCTTACAAAAGCATTTCAAAACGAAATGGATTTTACAGTAAAATACTTTTGTAAGTGAATTCAGACAATAGATGTGATGTAATAGATATCATGTAAACACAATTATTTAGCTCGACTGGGCGCCTGAAGGCACCCAAAACTAGGTATTCTTACAGCTATGCCGAACTGGATCGGTAAGTGCCGATATTTTGCTGTATCGAAGCATCAACCAATATCAGACACAGCTCCATAAAAACAGCCGATACAAATTACATATCTGATTAGTGTAAAGGTTGGCGCAACTAGTGCAAGGTGCAACACTTGTGCAAGGTGTTCAATTTAAACATTTTCATTTTGTTGTGTGATTCAGTAAACAGTCTATTTGTGGTTTCTTCACACTTTTTGAATCCAACCCCATATCACCTGTTTGGTTGTTTCCTAAATATGACACGTATGACAAGCATTTTATACTTCTGTAACATACGAGGCATATCCAAAAAGTAAGAGTACTCAATTTTTTGTAGTGTTAAAAAAATGTATTTAAACAAAATTAAAGGATATTGTAGATATATATATATATGTTACTTATTTTTCCACGTAGTCTGCCTTCCCGTTCTATGCAGGTTGTAAGTCGTGGCACAAGCTTTTTGATGCCCTCCTCACAGAACTCTCCCGCCATCTCCTTCATCCACTTCAAGACCTTTTGTTTCACCTCCTCATCGGTTAGAAATTTTTATCCACCCATGTGAGTCTTCAGGAAGGTGAAAAGATGGTGCCAAGTCAGGGGAGTATGCAGGGTGGTTCAAAATGTCCCAACCAAACGAGTTCCAAAGCGCCTTGGTGGCATTGGCCGTGTGCAGGCGGGCGTTGTCGTGCAACAAACACACTCCCTTCGTCAACATTCCCCTCCGTTTGTTTTGAATTGCTCTCTTGAGCTTTTGTAGGGTCTCACAGTATCGTGCTGCAGTAATAGTCTCCCCCTGAGGCAAAAAATCAATCAAAATGATCCCTTTTGGTCCCAAAACACGGTTGCCATGATTTTTTTTTGGTCAAAATTGAGGTTTTGATTTTTTGGCAGATGGGGAACCAGTGTGCCACCACTGTGATGACTGTCTTTTTGTCTCAGGAGTGTAATGAGCCACCCATGTTTCATCGCCAGTAACAATGGAGCTCAGAAAATCCGCAAGAAGGAACCTTATGACAGCGCGCACCTCGCACTTGGCGGGATTTCTGATTGTCATATTTCACAGAAATGGACACTACGAGGCGAGTTTTGCTACTGACGAGGGTCGCCGGTACTCGCTGTGTTCAGGAGACCCCCCACTACCACTCAGTGTTGCCAATTGTTGAAAAAAAATTCCCACATCACAACTTAACAGTACTCTTACTTTATGGACACGCCTCGTAAAAGCACCTTATTTTTGGTTAAATAGAACTTTTGTTCATATTTTATACATAAATTATAATATTTAATTTATAGTTAATTTGAATAAAAACAGTGAGAAAATAGACATATTGGTAATGCCCAGTAATTAACAGTTTTACGCAAAATAATATTACACTGAGTGCACACGAATACGGTGCGTCATCCTTTGGTGCAATTTTCAAGACTAGGTTAAGCTTTGATTGCATGAGGCAGAAGAATATCCTGGAAGTAGAACTTTAGCAGGACTTCAGAAAAGTCGGAAGCAACCGTGAATGTACTATAAATTTATTGTGAATTATTTTGTTTAGAAGTTAGATGTATTGGCCCAGGATCAGGCAATCCGTAATAGTAATAGTGGCAGATCAGTGGATTGGGGTATCTGCAAAATTTTGTGGATCAGCACAGCTCTATTAAAACGCCCTCTGCCACAACACGTGTCAACACAATACAATGTACATGTGTTAATAATTCTTACTTATATACACACACTACAAATAGGCAATGATGATCGATCAAAAGTACTAAATACAATACACAACCACAATACGACTGTATTTGTAACAATTTCGCAGTAACTGAACACCTGACACAGACACTATTCACGACGTCGTGATTTTAAAATTTGGCCAGGGATACATGGTGCCCGGAAAAACCTGGGCAGAACTTTCAAAAATGCTCAATTAACCATTAGCAAACTGTACACTAACATTACAGTTTTATTTGAACAATTCTTGCAATGGGGGTAGGTAATTTCTATTCCTATTATATTATTTTAGTCTCTTAATTTTTTTGTTACATTCAGTTTTCTAGAACTGTAACAAAGTGTTTGTTATGGATTATGGTGTATGACCAGGACAGTAGTTCAGATAATTACTGTTTTACTTCTCAGACTCACCCTTTAATGAATGCAGTGAGATTCTTAAGAATGGTTCGGGAAGCCTGGTCCAGCAGAATGGTGTGGAACTTGTTCATCTCTTGCAAGGCATGGATCAACTTGTTCAGACATACGACAATGTCTGTATCATCTTTGAAGTACGTGCTCAAGTCCCACAAGCTGTTGGCAAACTGGCTGGAATGGGAAAACAACTACAGTCGCATATTTTGTAGCCCCTCACATAAAAGTTACATACGTACACAATATTCAAAAAAGCAATCTACGCTATGAAAAACCATTATTACAATAACTAATATACTAGAAAATATACATATGAAAATCTACATATTAAAATCATATGACTTAAAAAGTCCTGTCATAATATCTGCTAAAAATGTTATTTCACATCATCTCTGGTAATCTGAGAATATGTTTTGCTAAAACACTAACCATGAACTCACTATAAAATAGTTTTTCTACTATTCAGACCATTTATGCCACACAACGTTGTGGAAAGACATTATTTTGAACAAAATGCAGCCAATCAGGACCAATTAAAAATCCCACCAAGGGTTTCCCACTTAATTGAAACTATAAATATGTATGAATACTGAACTTTCTTGATTTATTCATTTTCAATAACTTAAGTGCTAAATAATTGTCCAAAAAATAAGTACACAATTTTGCTGGGTAGGAGAAGGGAGAGAATTATATATTGACGTCATAGCACCTACAACCCAATCCAGACATGATCAATTTTATGGTGCTCCAGCAATCAATTTCAGTGCATCACAACAACCCAACTGAGAGTGCAGTGTCGACCAATGTGAACGCCCGTACGTAGGAAACCACCCGCCCCGTGATGAATAATGTACATTTTTCACCAGCAAATGGTTATACCATTTGCATGACAAAATCTAAGTACAGCGTTACGAAGCCCCGATTGCCGATTGGGAAAATACTATCTATTGATGGTTTTTTCCCAGTAATTAAGTTTCTCGGTTACTGCTTCATGAAGCCAAGGGAAGAATACATAATATTAATGCAATAGTAAACCAGAATTTCTTCTGTAGAAAGTTAAAAACATCATACAACTAACTCTGTGTTTGAGGAAGGCGGTAATTATGAATTTACAAGTTCTCATCAAAAAGTGCTGCTGTGACCCCTTCTCAGTTTGTCATGATCGCTCATCCTGAACGATCGTATTGGGATGGGCATAGCAGTTTCAACCTCAATCTACTGTTAGTCATTCACGTACTTGAGTTTCATCAGAACTTAAATACTCTTCTACTCCTGCACCAGAGAGCATTTTAAGATCTGTCCAAAATGTTTTGCGTAAAACAAACCACTTACTTTCAGACTCAGGGGAGGTATAAAGCATATCGTTGAAAGACCATTCAGCAGTTTTGGCCACGGAGGAATGCATAATTACAGGACTGACTAGACTATGACGTAGGAGGAAGTGACGTCTTTATGGAATTTCCTTTTTAATTAGTATCATTGTATGAACCCCAGTGTTTAATTACGCTCTCCTTAAACGCTATGACAAGCGGTACAACAACAAAATTGTCTGCAAAATTTGATCGTAAATTTGCAATTACAGTCCAAAGTAAGAGTAGGAATGGTGTTAGAGAGGCGCCAAGCTGTAAATATGCGGGGCACCAAAGAAGAGGTCCGAAAATGAATAGCAAATAGTTTTTGAGTGCTTCAAGAATGCCGGCAGCCGTTTCCACCTGCATTTAAGTGTGACCTACAGGGTTGGGTAATATGACTTAGCATAAATTTTATGCTATAAACTTTTCTTCATTTATTGTGGAATCTCTAAATTATTTGCTTCTTAAGAGAGTAATTTTTTTAACATTTTAAATTTACATCTGAATTTCAAGAAGGGCGTTAATATTTCCACGAACATTTCCAGAAGCCAGTAGAGAGAATTTTGTGCCCTAAAACTGAGAAATTATCTACAAACATTTTAAGTAACTTTCTGCTGAGAAAAATTATGAGCCTGTTACAGTTTTGCTCACGTAAATTAGTTTTTGTTTGCTGAGATTTGAAGAGGTGATTTAGATTTCTGTTTCTTCTCAACTGAATACAACTTTAATTGACAGCAATTTTCCTTGGTTTTCATTAATTTAACACTGCACACACAACTGATTATTTTGATAATCAATTATGAAAGCATATTTTCATGTAATATTATCAATTTATAAAACTTCTAGTTTCTACACTTATAAATTGTGTTATACTTTGAGTAGAATTTAAGTAATTAGAATTTTCTTATCAAGTGCTTTGCAGGGTTTGTTTTCCTGAGTTTTTCATACAAAGTGTATGAAATTATAACTGGTGTTCTTATGTGCTAAATAAAAGGGTAAATGCATCACGTAAGTTTGTCTCGTGAAAGTTTTTCCTTCAGTGCATCACAATTATTCCAGTATCTACTTACCTGTGTTCACAATTAAAATCCTGACATTTTCTGAACTACAATAATCAGTTTAAGCATATTTTCTCACGCTGCTTCAGTCGAAGGGACGCCGACTAGCGTGGAATAATTTCCATCTCTGCTAGACGCCACATGCGTAGAGAAAGTAAGCGGAACGGTAGGAAGTTATTCAATCGTCACTCGCATGCCTGACAACCTTTCACACATTTTACATTTAGATGGTTTTATTGCTTACAACAAGAAAGTAATTATTTTATTTTATTTTCAGTACGACTGGATACACTTGTTTCCTGCACAACAACATTAAAAATAATTAAACCGACACCCTACATAAATTTGCCGCCCAAACGTCTGGGCCTAACTACATTGCAAGTAAATAATATCTCCACAGACCAGGTCTTGTATTAGCATAATTTCTTGAAGGGTAAACATGCAACACCATAACTAAGCACAACCACTTCTCAATTCGAGAGACATGTTCCTCGACCTGCACAGGGGAACCATATAGTTTCATTACTCATCACGCCAAATAACCAAGAGATCTCTACATCACCACTGGTGGAAGGGATGCCACAATGACCCTAAGTGGGTTCCAACCAGTGATTTAAGCAGTATCGCATTACAATTTCCAATGCCAAATTCGCACAATGCGACGCAAATTACATTTTGCATAGTGAATTGCGATGTTGTAGCAGCTATGTTCAGTACATGACGCTCAAGGTTGGCACATTATTTGAATGAGATTGAGTTGACTAATCTAGCGCATTCCATCAAATGTAGATATACACAGGATCTGAGCTGTCATTCTCATCTTACACAGAAGTACCTTTCTCACGGCCACACAGCTTTCCCGTGCTCCGAGCGAAGGGATGACAAAAAAAGTAACATTATCAGATCTTATCAGTCACGTCCGACCTGCTGTCGACTGTAGATGGCGAAACAGTAAACAGTAGTTGAAAGTGGCATAAGTGATGCAATTGGGACTTGCCAAGCGAGTCGTTTCTGAACTAAGCTGTTTCGAGAAGTGCTGAAGCACGGTAATTATGTGCAGTATTTATGTTCAGGCCACTGTTTGAAAGGGCACAAATACGTAACGTAATGTTCACTGAAAAATTATTTTTTCCTCTTAAGTTTCTGTTTTCACCGCTGCACGCCTCTGCTGGAAGATAGACCTAGAGTGGACGAGGAAGCGGGAAGGAGGGAATTGTTTAGTGCGAGGGAAGTAGTTCTTGACTTGGTTTCCATTCGAGCAGGTCAGTGTTTCCCTGATGTAAGTTTTCTTTATTGTGGCACATAGATCGACACATCGCAATTGTGTGCGTCTGCCTTCTACTCATTCCGCAGTACAAAAAAAAGTAGGCCGTAATAGCCTGGTGTCGAGCGCAAAAAACTGTGGTGTCATATGTTGACCAGCACGCGTGGTTCGCTTCCTAAGTCACGTCACCAATTAAATTATTTGTGTTTGATGTGTAAAATACAAATATACAAACGAATTTCCAGAAATTTTTATTTTCCACGAGCTCTATATATTTTTTGACATAACATTTATCCGTGTGCAGCAATTCTGCTCGCTGATAATTTTGATTCGGCGTGTAATCATTTGAGCCTTTCTGACAGCTCGCCATTTTGTTTAGTAATCCCTGCCAATTCAGCAACATAGTAACAAAGCGAAAAGAAATGTTATTTATTAAAACCACGCAGCGTTTTGCGATGGAATCATTTTTACGGCAAATATTATTTATGTTAATGTAATATATTGTCATCCAGGCGCGCTCAGTACTGTGGTTAATTTATAAATAGCCTTGTGTGTACAAACCGTAAACTACCCGATCTCGCCTGTTTGATGAGCTGAGGCCACTTTCATTGCAAAATACTTTATTATTATAAATTAAAATGTGTTGTCCGTCAATTTCCACGAATTCCTAATACTTAAAAGTTTCACACATAAGCTGTAACATTCAAACTGCTACTTCGTAAGAACCACAATTAAAATCTTATTAAGGAAGTTAAACCAAATTCTCTGTCTATAAAAAACAACGTTAAACAGTTTTATGTCATGCTTTAAGTACACAGTTTGCCACACGACTCTAGTTGTAGGAGCATTCAGCGAAATGGATGTGTGAGTTGCAAATGCAATTTCAGTCTTTTAATTAGAATAAAGTTTCAAGTGTTTGTGATATCGAATTTCAATAAGGATAATGTTCCAAATAACCTATATTGCGACCATATGCATGGATTTGACATTGAAATTGTAGTAATATTATGAATATATTACCCTCACAAATCAAACTATAGGTTGTTCACGGTAAAGTGAGCACTTCTGAGGCCCTAGTTACTTTTTACTTTCAGCCATTTTTTTTTATCTTTTAACAACATTTTTAAATAAATGTTGCCATGTAAGTAATACACACAGTGTGTATATTCCACTGCAACCAGAAATTAACGTCTAAGACTAAAATAAAATATGTTTATTGATTATTATTCCAAATGAGAGGGCTTTCAAAAGCGCTCGCTTTACTGAGACTATTAAGGCCTGCCTACAATTGGCCGTTCCTGTGGACGTGTCCGAAACTTGACGTCACATTGACGCAGTCCGAATATGGTCTACAAATGTGTTGTCCAAAGTGAGCTTTCAGAATCTGACACAAGGTCGCAGTAAATTTGGCACATAATTTGTTGTTATGTAGTAATTTGCTGTTTTTCCTAGGATTAAAAAATATAAATAAAAATAATTTTATTTCACTTACATTATTAAGTTTGGTTTTCACAGTGGAAAAAGTTACACAATCAGCCTCTAATGCTAAGCATTCAAAATTTTGTCTGGCAGTTTACTATAGATGTGAAAAAAAGTAAATTAAACACTGGTTGGAACAAACCCCATCCTGATCAGGCACAGATGGTGCCCCTCCAACTCCGTTACGGACTCAGAGATATTCCCTCTGCAGCATGGCTTCACACTAGGCACATTCAAGGCTATATAGTGACGCCCAGATCACAGCGACTGTTCTCGAGTTTGCATTTGTCAGTTTAAAATTAAAGACAGGCAAGGGTATTGTGTAAAATTTATTTTGCTATACAAGTAAACTTACACGTGGACACCTGAAAAAATAGCATTTGCGATAAAACAAAAAATTACGTGAACTTTAGCATTTTAGTGCGAATAAAGCCATTTTTACCGTTTTACTTCAAATAAAGCTATTTTGAAAATTCACACCGACCTTTACTTGAAACTAAACCTATATTCGCAGAATGAGGGTTACAAAATTATCTGTTTTGTTGCTTTGCCTAAATATGGCAAAAAAAATGCACATTGACAGGCAATGAATGCTTATATCACGTTTTGTGGCTGAGGTTAGGAATACTCATCGTACTGTTTACCAAGCGTCCGCCGTCTTCGTTGCAGCAACAAGTTATTTTTGCATGTTAAAAATTATGAATTGATAAGTGTCAATAATTCGTGAATCACATTTTGTAACTTTCTTTGAACGACACACCCATTCTATCTTTTTTTTCTTTCAAGTACACAGTTCAAAAATATAATAATCACCAAACAAAAGTGTTACTGTTAAGATAGCAGGATTTAGTTCAAGGCCTTGACTGTCATAGATTACACGCGGCCCGAGAATATTCGTCAGCAAATCTGAACGTAAATTAGGGCACGAGTTAAGATGAAATTTTATCACTGCTATGTGTGACAAAACTACGATACAATGTATTCACACTATCGTTGTTTATCTAAAAGTTAAAAGTTTTAGAACAGAAATGGTAAAAATATACTTGTTATGTTGGCAAACATGTAAAAAAATTGCAGTTATACCGATGCTTGTTTACATACAAATTACGGAATTGGAATTGGAATTTGGTTCCATGGAATAATTGCTAATTGCAGACCTACAATAACCAACTTTGTTTTCTGCAAATTACGGCTCTTGCAAAGAATTTTATTTCTTTCTGAAGCAATAGTGGCAGCTATCCTCGCTAACTGTGCATGTGCAAGTATAGAACATGTGATGTAAACAAACTAGAATGAGCTGTATCTATGAAATTAGATACGAAACGAATGTAGCTATCAAGGACACTTTTTGGTCACACAGGATAAGTGCAATTTGTGAAGTTATGTGCAGAAATAATTAAAATCAAGGATAGTGCGAATTTTGTGTTATTTTCTTGTCCAAGATGCCGAAACCGGTTGTGCATGTACAGCAACAAGCAATTGAGTTCAAAAGTGACTGTCTTTATGCTTTTGCTTCTCAAACTCTAATGTGCCATTTTTGTAACTGCATAGTTTCGTATGAAAAGAAAGACTCTGTATTAAAACATACAAAAACTCTTAAAACACATTAACCTTTCAAACAAACAAAAAGGTGCTGATTCGCATGCTCAAGTTCAAACATCTGTGCTTGCTTGCTTTAGTAGTTCAAAAAGAAGAAAATTGGCAGTTGATGATATTGCTATTAAAACAACTCAGGCTTTTGCAAAAGCCGACATTCCGCTTGAAAAGCTAGATGATCCTAATTTAAGAGGATGGATGACTGAATTTATTGAAGTTAAGTGTAACTGCCAATATTATATATTTAACTACAACTAGGCCTGTCGGCCTACTATGGTTTTTGAACAAGACCTAGTTAATGTAATACTTACCTTAGAAAATAAAAATGTTTGACATTACTGTCTTGGTATTACTCAAATTATGGTTTTAGGTGCTGGAGACTTACCTTGTGTGAAATCTCTGGAGAAAATATGTTCCTGTGGCAGCACAGGCACACTTTGGTGCAGTAAAGGAACTAATTCAGCAGAAAAATATTGTTATACTTTGTGACGAGACGACAGATACCAAAGGAAGATGTGTGTTTGTTGTGCTTTTTAAGATTTGTTCAGACAATGTAACAGAACCAGTTTTGAAGGTAGCTGCAGTAAACATTCTGGAGAAAACAGATGCAACGACATGCTCTCAGGCTATAAATGAGTGTGTTAATAAATACAGTGTCAATTTCAAAGCCATTCAAGCAATTATTACAGACTCTGCACGTAACATGACCAAATGTGTGAAATCAATGCAGGCCGTTTTTGGAGAGCATGTGGTCCATGTTCAGTGCTGGGCTCGCAGACTTGCCGTAGTAGGTCACATATTTTGCATTGAACTGACTGAAGTGAATGAGGCTGTGGTGAAAGTCAAAACCAAATTTTTGAATACATGAAAAAGAAAGCATCATTATGTGCAATATCCAGCTGAACATACAAAAAAAGCAGCAAATCTGTTCCCAATACCAGTGAACACCCGATGGAACTCGTGGTTCAGAGCAGCGTTTGTCAGAATACTTTTTTGACGTTAACTTCTTCAAGCTCAATGAAATGAGGGCCATCAACAACAGTGGTATTAACTACCTAGCTTGTCTTTCAGAAAAAGATGTGAACGCGGTTCTTGCTAACTGCACATTTGTAAAAACCCATGCAGCTGATATTGTAGACCTTCTCACCAAACTTGAAGGCTCTCAGTACCCCACAGCACATATGCTATATGGCTAGCTAAACAATTTGTTGAAAGGCTTTGATGGCACATCAAAAGGTATATTTCATTCACAGTTTGAAACTCGGATTTCATCAGACTCATCTCTCACCACAACTGAAAAAGCACTTGTGAAACAGAAATGCCAAAAAGCATCAACTCTTGCAATGACCAAACTGCAAAGTTTGATTAATGGTGATCCAAGTGTGCACATTTTTAAGGCGACGGAACAAGTTTTTTAGTCCAAAAACATTTTACTGAATGAAACAAAGCGTTTTGCCTATTTTAGATCAAATTCCTGTATTCAATGGAATGGATAATTCTGTTTGATACAAGGGCTTGTAACGTTCGGCCGCTTACACTGCCGAATGTTATGCTGCCATAACTAGCTCAAGGAGAAGAGAACACGAGACTCAGTACAATTGATGCAGATTAATTAAGAAAGAAGTTCCAGAGTATTTTGTTATATGTTTATTTATTCTTTTAGCGACACAGTTCACAGACGAAGTTCCAGTATGCAGAGTACGAACCTCTCACAGATAAATATAAAAGTACAGACCAGCGCCACAGTCGTTTACAGATTTTTAATGATTCAAAACTTGCATCGAAATAAATATAAAATACGTCAACCTCCCACACCGGCAGAGAAATAAAATCAAATCTACTGGCGGATGTGGGGATTATCGTCACATCCGTCGCGTCCTAGGCTAGCATTGTATGATGCTCCTGACGACTGCACTGACCTGCCCTCACGGGCGACTTGAAGTGAAGCAACTGCTCGAAGAAACTGATCCAAGGGCGACAGACAGACACGTCTTTTGTCTTGCCTCTCGCCCCCCTCTCCTGAGAAAGGACATGGCCACGCACGCTCTCAACACGTTATCGACACTGCTCCGCAGGAACTAATACTGCGCCGTCAACATAAACGGACTTCGCTGTCAACATAAACGAACCTCTCGTACAACAACACTGCGACGGAGGAACTAAAACTTGTCGACGTCGCCTGAAAGTATCCAAATAATGCTGACGCTTAACAAAACTCCAAAGTTCGAAACAAAAACTGTAACCGGACTCCTGATAAAACGTAAACAGCAGACGTCCGCCCGATAACCTACAATAGCACACGTCTGCCGGATAAACTAACACTGGAAACGAGCCACCACGGCTTTAAACTTCAAACCCGATAAAAATATTACGAAGCTTTCCAAAGCTTCATAAACACAAAAGAATTTTACACCCGTGTCCCGAAAAATTAAGAATATTGCGTCATTACAGGCTATTAATTTCTTAAAGAAGCTGTTGAAAATGTGGTCAGGGAAGAAAAAGAACCAAATGTAGCAAAATTGCTGGTGGCTTTGGGAGTACAATATAAAGAATTTACTTTCGCAGCACTCACAGCTATATGGTTGCCTTCTAACAATATCGACAGTGAGCGCCTTCTTAGCCACTACAATTTAGTAGTTACTGACAGAAGGCAAAATTTGAAAGAAGACAATATATAAAAATATACCATGCCTTCGTTTGATGACTAACTGTTGACTTTTTAAAAGCAGCTGAAATAACGTGTAAGTAAATTAGTTACATATTATGTAGATACGTTTACCTTACTGATTTTTTCTGTGAAGGTGCACAGTCTGTTTGTTAGCAGTTTTTATAGTTATTCTTTACAGTTATGATTATAGTTTTGCATTTTTAATAGTGCTTATGGTGTAGCAAAAATGTTTACAATTTCAAAAATTAATTTTTGATGCATAAAAGGTTGTATACTGCATTAAAAAAATAAGACCTATTTTCTAGGTAAAAAAACAGCTGTTTTTGAGAAAAATAACACCTCTTTTCAAGAAAAATAACACCTATTTTTTCAGATCTCTACTTATACATAATCACATGTATACATATATGCAATAGAACCCTGTATTACATTCCCTGATTTTACACATTCCTGTATTTTACATCTACATTTTTAGCCCATTATTTTATTACATGAAACACGCAGTCCCAGTTTGCACTAACACATGCTTATTATTATGCGACATGGTACATATTTGGTGCAACTGTAACAAAATTGTACATACAAATGATAACATTTTAGAGGAAATACTTATGTATTGTTTGTTATGTTCGTGGTTTTTGTGAATGCAGAAATTAATATTAAAATAAATATTTTCTTAACTAAAAACACAAGACATGGTCAGTAACGTAGTCAAAAGTATTATTTGCGCAACAATTTCAATATCTACAACCTACAATCTATCACTGCCATGTTTGTTACACGTTTAGTCACACATCAAACATCATCTTCCTTTGTTTACGTTAAACCATGTCTATCTAAACTCTGATTAAAATAGTCAACTCTAATATTGCCATATGAATAAGAAAAAGTTGTGCAAGTTAACTATGGCTATATAAATCATACTTATAGTTTAGACCATGTTTAAATTGTGTGACTTTGCAGCTATTGTTTAACCATATGGCAACCAAGGCATCAGCTCGATTCACTAAGTCAATCTGGAAGCATTAGAAGTTAGTTCATGAATAAAGGCACCATTCCCAAAAACCAATGAAAAGTCCAATATTTTCCTCTTAGATTTAAATTTATTGATGGTTATGCAGTTCACGAGTATTACACAGCAGAGATACCAAACAGTTACAAATTCACACTACCAAAATGCATCGTCAGATAACATTATGAAGGCAGGGCGGCACTTTCACTCCTGGCACATTATCAACCCCCACACCGGCAGAACGAACTTTGTAGAAAAATGTTTGGCCTAAACAAGATGAGAAAAAAGAGAGGCAGTCAAGGGTGCTTGCTGGTGTGGGTTAAATTAGTAAGTAACTCGCATGTTTTCTCCACGACGATTAGTTCTATTCTCAGTGGTGGCAGGTGCCCACAGCTAATATCGCCATGGTACTTCACCTCCACCCTTCATTTCCATTAGCCCCATTATCGCATTGTGCCACCAAAACTCAAAAATATGGACATTGTGCGATGCTGCTGCTATTGTCTCTCTAAATATTGCCTAATAAGGGCATCGTGCTGTACAAAGCATCCCTCCAGATACTGATGCAAAACCCATCATAATTACTGTCTCACATAAGCCAAGCTGTGCTGAAAATAATAACCAGCTGTGTGCCCAGAACGTACTCAAAAAGAAGGAACACCCATTGAACATCTAACAACCTTTATAACTGTTGCCAGACTCAAACTGAAACTGTGTTTTTCCTACAGCAAACGCACACAAAATTAACACCACCAAAATTATTTTCCTCACAAACAAAAAAATTAATTTAATGTTCTCTTCATATCATTAATACTATTGTCTGCACCATTACAATTGGCTCCGAATATTGGCCAAAATATAACAAAGAATGAATTTATATACAAGTTTCAGACACGTACAGCAGCTAAGTGTGTTGGATATTTAACCGGTGATTGACGCAGTAACACATACGAGATGAACAGTTAGCATTTACAAGAATGAATAGGCAGAGATCTGCAAGATCGGTTTTTGGTACAGTACATAGCCTAGTTGGTAGCTTGTCACTTGCTTACATGTGAATGTTCCAAGACGCAAGGAAATAAATTGCTTTTACCCATGACCTTCACTATGAAACTTTAGCCCATAGACTACCAAAATAAGTATTGTGCAATTTGTGCACTGAGTCTTCTATCTGTGTGACGGGCAGACTAGACTGTTCACGGTTGAAGGAGTTACCACAACATAGGAAAAGCTATTTATGAGAATCAATCATTTTTCTATATTGTGGGTATAACTTAGTTTGTGTACACACATCACCCCCTCTGGTGTCTTCCATCCAAAAGCTGTTACTTGGGTGGGAATTCTCACCCTTTTAAATCCTTGCTTTACGAGACAAATTTTAACATACCTCTGCTGTGCAACGTAGTTCTTGCCCACGTCGACCATCAAGCCACACATTTTCAGCACCTGAAATGCAGAAACAATCAGTTTGTCAACACACACTGCACTCACACAAAACACGTACTCTGGGATATGGATGTGCTGCATGACATCCTATCATCAACCTATTGTAATTTGGGGTTACTTCGCACCTGCTGGGGTAGCTTTGCACCACTCTAAATGTTGGTTTTGGTGCCTGTTGGTGACTGTATAGAAAACATCACCTGGGGGAAATAGCATTTAAATTTTAAATACCTATCAATAGTTCTTTGTTTCTTTGCCAAATAGCACCAAACAAAAATTTTGATTAGTGCAAAGTAACTATGGTTTATGATGGTACTCTCAATGCTGCATGCTGTCAACACTCAACAATTCACCTGCATTAAATTGTAATAGCATACCTTATCCAACTTCTGTTCCAATTGATCAATGTCAACTTCTTGTTCCTCAAGAGTAACCCTGAAAATAATAATAGTATTAAAATAGGTTTAAAACTTTTACGAAACTGATCACCTTTTTTTACTTAAAAACAAAATCTTATAAACTTGATTGAAAAAAAAACAGCAAACATTTACAACAAAGAATATTTTATTTGAATATCAATCTTCATATCTACATGAAAATTCAAGGAAGCAATAACAGCTTCAATTGCTTTGGTATAAGCTATACATGCTACATTGTATCCAAGTTATCTCAACTGAAAATTGAGCTTCCATTCGGAAATACATAAAAGTGTTTAAACAAATGAATGTAAAATGTTTTGTACTTATGCTTATAAAGAATAAAGCTTATGATAAGACAGAGAAAATGGTGATATCTTGAGATAACAGAGCACCAAGAGAGCCTTACATTCAAACATGAATTAATTCATAAAATCATTTATTTATTCAAAATAACATGCATAATAGTACAAGATGTGTCATATTTGCATACACAACATAACAAAAATAAATAAATAAACTATGGAAATTATAAAATTTACAAGATCTTTACTACATAAAAAACTTACACACAAACAGTAGTGACCAAATTGAGCATACAAAATTTTATGTAAATAATGCATAAATTTTAAACATTATTAACATTAATAAAATTCAAAAAGTAATATTAATTAACTAAAATAAAAATTTGATGAAACACAAACACCAATAAAATTTTTTTTAAAAACAGGTATAAACCTTAATAAACTGAAAACTATAATTTAATTAATTATAATATTCTGCTGTGGTGTAATAACTTTTCAAATAAAATTGAACAGACTTTCCTTAAATTTTTTGAGACACTTTGGTTTTTTAATATTTTTGGTCTGTTATTAAAAATATTATTTCCTTAAAGGGGTATTGATCCCTAAATTATCTCTAGCCAAATGGAGCTTAAACATTATTATATCAACACAAACATCTTGTGCATGCTTTTACATAATTTTACAATTGATTAAAAAATACTATACATATTTTTTAGCCTTTTAAAATAAAATTAAAAACCAATATTGCAAATGTTTTAGCATGGAACAGGTAATAAATTTTATTAAAGAAAAAATTCTGTTCGTCGCCTAAGTTTTCTGTAAGTTGTCCCTCAAAAACACAAAATATTAATTTTTATATACTCGTGAAAACATACCTTTTCCAGGTTAAAAAATATGCCAAAGTAATAAATTTGGACGTCTTATGTAAGGAAATCTTTCTGACAGTCCATAGTATTATGTTCAAATTAACTTTATCAACAATAAAATTAAATTTTTGTAAGCCAGTTTACAAATGAAAGTAATTAACAAAAATGTATGGAACGGTGGGACAAATTCACTAGTAGAAGTCTAGGCGCTCTGGAGCGCTCTAGCGGAAACGAGGTGAACTATTTGGACATTGCGAGGCCTTTTTTCTTCCATGGCTGACTTCTTGCAGTGAATGGAGGGAGGTGTAGGACAATGTGGTAAGTATCGAGTAGCATGTGTAGGGGAGGAAGGGGAAGGACAAATGATGACAATACTATGTTGCCAGATGGTGTTTTGTTACAAGATTACCTTTTGTTTGTGCGTGCACATTGTAACGACGCAATATATTAATTAAAGGGATACTTGGTTAAATTTCTTTTGTTTGCGGGATATCGTAATATTTTATCGGGATTTGAAATTAAAGCCGTAGGAAGTCGTTTATCATGGTGTAATGTTTATTGGCCACACGTTTGCCATTTCGGGAAATCTTAGTTTTTGTTATGCATCTGTAGTAGTGATAGAAGCTTTCCAAACTGCGTCAAAAGTTTGTGTTCTAGAAGGTTTGGATTATCTTTTACACCTACGACGCAGTTCGAAGGACTACGCAGTGCGATATGGCGTGGCGACACACGCTATGCCCATATTTGGTAACGGTTGGTGGTACTCTGGGAAAAGAAGGGAGGGGGGTGTTATAGACAAGCAGCGACAAATACTCGTGCGCCTATCGCCGATCGGTAGTAGACTGTCAGTGCTCGAGCAGTAGACAACCGACAAGCAGTCGATAACCACCACTCCGGCAAACTTGAACTTGCTTGTTTATTTCTCCGCCGGTGTGGGAGGTCCCTGCCTCTATTTTCTTCTGGCGAGCCAAATTCTCAAGACTTGCAACAATCAATAAACCACTGCGGCGCTGCTACTACTTTTTGTTTGGTTGCCTGTAAAATTACAGGACGATAGTATGTGAACTGTTTCAATTAAATAATAAATGAAAGTATAGAACCAATAAACCCAAACTTGACTACATATCATCAAAATGTCAAGTTAATGTTACAAGGAAGTGTGTTACAAGGAAGTGGTATGAATATAGATTATGAAAACTTGCTTGAATTTATGATATGTGACGTGAATAGTTATGAGTGTATGATGATGAGTCAGTGTTCAGACTGTAGCGATGTGGAAACCTTTTCAGAAATGCTGACCAACGAAATGGAAGACGAGATTAAATACAAACAGTGGGCAGTACAGACTGATTGAACCTAATAGATATGGTACAGTCGACTGAGGATTTTATTATGACACTTATTGAGAAACTTGTTGCGCTTAAAAAGCATCATTATATAACTAAAATCCAATCTGCTTTTTTGAGAGAGAAGAAAAAGAACTTGAACTACAGTGTGAATGCTTAGTATTGGCTGATTTTTCTGAGAACTATTCATTTGTGGTCCACAATGAAGTTCAGGGATTCCATTGGAGTAAATTACAAGTAACAATTCATCCTTTTGTCCTCTATTTGAAAGAAAACTATGTATTGAAATCACGGTGTCTGTGTGTGATTAGTGATTATTTACACCATAGTACTGTGACAGTTCATACTTTTCAAAAGCATATGGTAGAAAATATAAAAGAATACAATCCCGAGGTGAAAACATTAATTTACTTCTGTGATGAGACTTCAAGTCAGTATAAGAACAGGAAGAATTTTGCTAACATTTGTAATCACAAGTCTGATTTCAGCCTGGATTGTGAATGAACTTCTTTGTCACTGCCAAACGAAAGAATGGTAATTAGAAAATTGATGCCCCTAGAACTTGCACATCAAACTGGAAGGAACAGTTATCAAATTTCTGAGAAACTGTGTAATGAATTTTCAGCTTTGTACAATAAGCATATCAGCAAAACTCCCTTAAAAAAGTGTGAGTAAATTTATTTTAAAAGTTCTTCTAAACTTCAGAACCCACACCTCATGTATCTAAATAAATTTTTATTTAATCTATATAATTTTTAACAGTTTACTGTCTAACAAATACATTTGACATATTTCTTCCGCATTTTTAAAATTTTTATAAATATGAAGTATTTTTACAGACCTTTAGTTCTTGCAAGTTTCATATTTTTAGCATCTCCCACACCAGAGTTATTAGGTACCAAATATAGGACTTTTTGAAAAAAAATGTCAATTTTTAACCCTATATCAAATGAGGATGGTGCATTTCTAAAGGATCATTTTGTATTTACATACAGTATGAGTAGAGGTGTACTTGTAGAAAAAATTTGAGGTCTGAGACTTACTTCCTTCTCATAGCAAATTTGGTTTGAAAATTGGATTTTGAACTTAAATATGCTCAATTTTAGGTACATATGCTTGGATGCTGTGATTAGAAATAGTTAAAGTTCATTGAAGTACAAATTGGGTTTTTAAGTCTCCAGCTCTTATACATTCTAAAAATATTGCTTCTGCCATGTTCAACAAATTGCTGCAATTTAAAAAGGAATGCAAAAAATTTTTTGTAATTAATTTATATACAAAATCACTTAATAAAAATTTCAGAATTTAAAAAAAATGTCATGCAACCATTTCTGGATGATTCCATGTGGAATTACCCCCTGGCAAGTTTTACTTAGTAAATTAGGATACCTTACAATAGTTGCATCTCTCTTTTAAACTAGTTAGAATTTTATTTGCATATTTCTTGTTACAGTGCCATGTCATTTATATATGTGTTGTTTTAATTGTCTGCAATTTTTAAGGTGTATATGTAGTGTCCTATTTCAAGTATTATCCAAGCAAGTATTACACCAGTTTTTGCTATACACTTCATACACATCAAACTTTAGCTGCAGCACTAAACAAAATCATGTTGGTGGAGCTTAATTTCAGTTGTTACAAAACACACAGCATACACACAGCAAAACTTCATAGATCTGATGACCTACTGATCTCNGTTACAAAACACACAGTATACACACAGCAAAACTTCATAGATCTGATGACCTACTGATCTCAAAAGCATCTACTGAAACGTAAATAGTTTCATANACAAAACACACAGCATACACACAGCAAAACTTCATAGATCTGATGACCTACTGATCTCAAAAGCATCTACTGAAACGTAAATAGTTTCATAAATTTTAAAGAGAATCTTTTATGAAAAAGTTGCCTCACGATTGCAATTTATATGATATTCCCATGAAACTTTTATGAAAAAGTTGCCCCAAAATAGNTAAATTTTAAAGAGAATCTTTTATGAAAAAGTTGCCTCACGATTGCAATTTATATGATATTCCCATGAAACTTTTATGAAAAAGTTGCCCCAAAATAGTAATTTATATGATATTCCCATACATTACAAAAAAAAGTTGTCCTATAATTAGATATTAAAATATTTAATTACCTCGGAAAAAGGGGATGGGAAGCTGGTATACACATGGATACCNTGTCCTATAATTAGATATTAAAATATTTAATTACCTCGGAAAAAGGGGATGGGAAGCTGGTATACACATGGATACCACCCATCTTTACAAGAAAGTGGAATAAATAATTAGCTACTGGTCCTCGATGTTGTAGAGAATTGTTCGTATACGATAATTCCTATGAGTACCGCATCCGGTGTTCAGCATGAACGNACATACGTATAAACATAACCCATTTATCACCCATCTTTACAAGAAAGTGGAATAAATAATTAGCTGCTGGTCCTCGATGTTGTAGAGAATTGTTCGTATACGATAATTCCTATGAGTACCGCATCCGGTGTTCAGCATGAACGTAAAAGTGCTTGGTGTCTCCTTCACAAATTCACATACCTTTTTATTAGGTAACCTCTTCTAACAGAATTAAATTTTGTTTATTGGAGCCAAATGAAAACTAACAAATAAAACAACTTTATGAGCAGAAGGTTGATAATATTCTTGCAAAAAAAAAGTAAACATTTTATACAAATATTTTATTGCTGAATGAGATTATAGTTTTACAATATCAAAGGAGACAAATTAATCACTTAGGCCAGCAGTTCCCTAAGCGTGCGCCGCGGCGCGCCATGGAGGATAAACAGGAGCACTGCGAGGCACTCCTGTTTTCTATTTTCAGAAACCTAAAATACCTTATATTCGCTGGTCGGTAAAGAATAAAATATTCAACTTGCGTTGCATGCACTGCTCGCCGTGTTCGCCGGTAGGTAGTAGATACAGTCGCGTTGTGTCAGTTTGGCGCTCACATACGTACATCTTTGTCCCTCTCCTCCCCCGCAGCCCCCACACAAACCTGTCCGCGATCGCCGCGCTTCAGTACAAAACATATGCAGGCGAGATAAGAGGAGGTTGCTTTGTTTGAGTGTGTCGCTTTGTGTTTTCGGAAAAGTCGTGGTCTCAAAATGGAAAGATTTCTATTAAATAAGCAAGTTAACAATTCAAGTGAGAGTGATCAAGCGTCGACAAGTGGCGGGGGAGCAAAGAAACGGAAATATCGTAAATGTGATGATAGCTATTTAGATTTTGGCTTTACTTCTGTAGAAGTAAACAATGAAGAGAGACCGCAGTGTGTGCTCTGTTTGAAAGTTTTAGCGCCCGAAAGTACGCTCCCAAGTAAGCTACAGCGACATCTCGAGACCAATCACTCTAACATGGTTGGAAAATCTTGCAATTTTTTTAGTAGTAAGTTGCAAGATTTACAAAAGCAAAAAAGTGTGTTTACTAAACAAGACTCAGTACCAAGCAACGCACTGCTAGCATCTTTCAATGTGGCATACAGAGTGGCAAAGTGCAAAAAACCTCACCATCGCAGAAGAGCTTATTCTACTGGCTGCTCTTGACATGGTTAATATTATGGTGGGAGAATCTGCGGGAAAACTAATTTCAAAGGTACCTTTATCGAACAACGCTATTAGTCAAAGAATCCATCATATAGCTCAGGATCTCAATAATTAACAGAGAAAATGAAAGGCAAGGAATTTGGTCTGCAACTTGATGAGGCTACTGACAGTAACAAACATGCACACCTTATTTGTTATGTACGCTTTCTGGATGATAATATTATCGTTGAAGACCTTCTGTTCTGCAAAAGCATCATTGGAAATGCAAAGGCTCAATACTTGTTTGAGATGCTTAACAAGTTTATAACAGAAAATGATTTGGATTNCTTAACAAGTTTATAACAGAAAATGATTTGGATTGGGAAAAGTGCATTGGCATATCTACTGATGGTGCTCGATCAATGTCTGGTCGCTATGGAGGATTACAGGCGCTTATTCGCAGCGAAGCACCGCATGCTATGTGGACCCATCGCATCATTCATAGGGAAGCACTTGCATCGAGGTCGATGAGTTCTGAATTGAACCTGGTATTAGAACGTGTCATAGACGTAGTAAACTACATAAAAACTAAGCCACCGAAAGCCAGATTTTTCAAAAAACTATGCATGGACATGGGAGCTGAACACACGGCCCTGCTATACTATTGCAGTTCCNTCAAAAAACTATGCATGGACATGGGAGCTGAACACACGGCCCTGCTATACTATTGCAGTTCCCGATGGCTTTCACACGGCAACGTCTTATCCAGTGCATTCGATTTACGGCAAGAAATTCTCACTTTTCTGCAAACTCCAGGTACTTTGCCGAACCAGACTTTTTGCTGAAACTGGCATATTTGTGCGATATATTTGACAAACTGAATGCCTTGAATCTGTCTCTGCAAGGCAATAACATGCACACCTTGAAACTTTAGGAGAAGGTTGCAGCGTTTAGAAAAAAACTGCAGTTGTGGATAAGAAAAATCAATGAGGATAGTGGTGAAAATTGTTTCCCTGAATTGCACAAGTACGTGACCTCTAATGACGTCGTTTCACAAGACTTGCTGTCCCTTTTCACGTAACACCTTTCAAATCTCACTGATTNTACGTGACCTCTAATGACGTCGTTTCACAAGACTTGCTGTCCCTTTTCACGTAACACCTTTCAAATCTCACTGATTGGTTTGTAAAATACTTTGGGAAGATAACATCAAGAAATTTGCGTGGATTCAAGATCCATTCCATGCTCAAGCTCCACCAGAATTCACTTAGTAAGAAGAAGAGAGTTTAATTGAACTCTCTTGCAACTACAGCCTGGAAAGGAAATTTGCTTGTTCCGATTTAGTTGAGTTTTGGATATAGAAAAAAAGGAATATCCAACTTTAAGTTCAAAAGTTGTAAAGATCCTCATTCCCTTTGCAATGTCCTATTTATGCAAAGCCGGATTTTCAGCTGTAGCTGTAATAAAGAGCCAAAATCGCTTGCAAGAAATGAGAGTAGCAGTATCAAGCCTTATGAGAGTAGCAGTATCAANGCTGTAATAAAGAGCCAAAATCGCTTGCAAGAAATGAGAGTAGCAGTATCAAGCCTTATGAGAGTAGCAGTATCACGCCTTATGAGAGTAGCAGTATCAAGCCTTATGAGAGTAGCAGTATCAAGCCTTATGAGAGTAGCAGTATCAAGCCTTATGAGAGTAGCAGCATCAAGCCTTATGAGAGTAGCAGTATCAAGCCTTATGAGAGTAGCAGTATCAAGCCTTATGAGAGTAGCAGTATCAAGCCTTATTCCGCAATTTGAAAAAAAATGTGTAGAGATCAGCAAGCTCACCCGTCACATTGACTAACTTGCCATTGAAGGTTCTCGCCATTTGTTNAAAAAAAATGTGTAGAGATCAGCAAGCTCACCCGTCACATTGACTAACTTGCCATTGAAGGTTCTCGCCATTTGTTACTGTATTTTTATATTTTTCTGTCAATTTTAATATATTCTTGTGTGTTAACTTTAAAAAAAAGTTTATATACTAAACTTGTAAGTGTGCCGCGAACTGATTAAGTTTGGGAACCCCTGACTTGGGCAATATAAAAGTGAAATACCCATTGTTTCAAACTTTATAACGATCAATTGCTATAGTGAAATGTTGAATATTAGCTTCATGTCGCCAAGTTGCTGCAACTACTATAATTACAAAGTATTTTTGAAATACGTAAAACAATAAGAGTTGTTTATCAAATTTTTATATTTTCTTTTTAAAGTTAATTTTTTGGTTTGCCTCTTATTAGCTTAGGAACCAATATAATAACTCTTAGATTTATCAATATGGATTGAAAATGTGTGGCTTTAACATTCACCCCTCAACAAAAACTTTGAATAAAACGGTTCCTGTAATTATTGAAACTTATTCATTTTCTTCCACTGCTGACGTAGGAATATTATCTTCCACCAGTTGNAAACGGTTCCTGTAATTATTGAAACTTATTCATTTTCTTCCACTGCTGACGTAGGAATATTATCTTCCACCAGTTTTGGTAACCTCTTCACTTATTTTTATTAGGTAGCATATTTTCATATTGTGTTAACTGTAAAGCATTTTGTATGTTTTCATTCTTCTGTGGTACCTTTGCGCCACTTCAGCATTTTTGAAGACAACACAAACANGTGGTAACCTCTTCACTTATTTTTATTAGGTAGCATATTTTCATATTGTGTTAAATGTAAAGCATTTTGTATGTTTTCATTCTTCTGTGGTACCTTTGCGCCACTTCAGCATTTTTGAAGACAACACAAACACGCATGTAAATGGTGCGGTACTTGGAACACAACCCCCCACCCCTCACACCAATAAGAAGGCGCAGTTTGGCAACAGTGAAAACTTCTAACAGGACAAGGGCAGACCACAAGGTCATTTATGGGATTTGACCAGGAACAAATGCCAGCAGATAAACACTGTCGAAAGGAAGAGGGTGGGTTTGTTTGAGGAGTGCTCACGGCCATGCTACCGTAGCGGTCTCCTGCGGATAGCAGTTGAACTATTTCGTACTGCCTGCCACACGGCTCTGTAAATGACCCGCAGATGTGTTAGCGTCGGAAATCTTCCAAGCAAATGGCAGGCCCAATAAGCCCAACATGGTCAGTATTATAAGTAAATGTATGATATATTAATTTTATTTATACAATTTGTTATAGGCAAGTATTATGTGTATGGATCTGTAAATTTAATCAAAAATTATTAGGACCTAAGCCACCTGAGGGAAGAGGCTCCCAGAAAAGAACGTTCACTTATTATTACAATTATTTTAATAATCAATGTTCTTGAAAATGAAGTAAATTTATGAATGTTTTCCTGCAACTTGTCATAAAAGTGTGAGCTGGTGCAACAAGGAAGGTGAAAAATGATGGTTACCTGAGGGCCCAGACGTCCCTGGGCCTCAGATGGCTCTCGACATCAAAGGATGCAAGATTTTTCCTTAACAGATATGTAGTGTGTTTGCACTAAATGCTTGCATGATATAATCATTTTACCAGCAGATGGTAACATCACTACCACTTACTGTAATTCAATTTAGGCTACTTGTTGAAATAACAATAACAAATTATTTTAATAAAAAAATTTGTTCTGCAAATGTGCTGATATCAACAGCACATTGGTTGCCTGCTGTCGCAGTGGAAAGCGACAATTGGGCACCGTTCTCCAGGAGTTGTCAAACACTGTGTGAACCAATAGCTAAAGTTACATAAGCGCATGTGTTTTGAATTCTATCTTCTCCCAAAATGAATCCGAAGTCAAAACTAAAAGGCAAGAATACAAAATGTTTTCCAGACAAAACATATGCTACATGTGTTTTGTATGTTGCTTGGTTTGCAAACATTTTGATATTCAGTAAAGAAAAATTACCACTTATACAGAGCAAACTTTACAAAAGTAAAATGTTCTAAAAAAAAGTGTTTACTTAAGCCCTGTAAGAGCTTATCATTTAATAAATAATTTGGGAACATTTTTATTCTAACACAAATTTCCAATTTATTTGCATCCCTTTCCATTAGTTGACATTGAAGTTGTCCTAAATTTGTTAATATTATAAATCATTTCATGTATGTAAACAAAACATACAATAATGTTACAACAGACGAGTAACAGGTCTACATACATAAACTTCTAAATGCAAGCAAATTTGAGAGAATGTCAGAGATTGAAGTCAAATATGAAGAGTCTAAAGAAGGTTGAGGATGTGTACCATTTCAGGAATGACAAGAGTAAGAGGTGCACGACTAACTAAGATAAACGTCACTGATTGGAGTCCTGTAGTGATCGCATTGCTACAGCAGTGACCTCTGTTGAACTGTGACGGGCAGCAGTCTGTCTTTTGAAAACTATTCAGCAAGCTGTGGTTGAGCAGCCAGTAACACAAATATATCAGAGACAATGATACACACAAATAAACATTTGCAAGTACAGTCATTTTCACAAGCGCTTTTGTCAATAAGTTTCACAAATTTCCCAAGTTGCTACTGTAATGCTTGTATGCAAACATATTTGTGTTCAGATACCTAATCTTATCTGCAGTGTATAATATACAAATAGTTTCTGAGAGTGGGTACAGATTTGTCATATTCTGAGGTTGTACTAACTGTTCTCTGATGCTTGCCCATTCTGTGTGCATTGTGCTTCATATCTGTTACCAGGCATTCCCTTTACATGCCAATACCATGATTTATTTATAACTGGCTAGTAACTTTTGTGAAGATCTTGTTCGAATATATTCAAACCTCCACGAATGGCAGTAGTAAGTTACTGAACTAAAATTTTTAGTGTCTTTAAAACAACTACATGTGCCATACAAACGTTTATTTAACTGCGCTGAAACTTGTGGAATAAGTTGAAAAAGCTAAATTGAGATTTATGATTAATGGTGAAAAAGCTAAATTGAGATTTATGATTAATGGTGAAAAAGCTAAATTGAGATTTATGATTAATGGTGAAAAAGCTAAATTGAGATTTATGATTAATGGTGAAAAAGCTAAATTGAGATTTATGATTAATGGTGAAAAAGCTAAATTGAGATTTATGATTAATGGTGAAAAAGCTAAATTGAGATTTATGATTAATGGTGAAAAAGCTAAATTGAGATTTATGATTAATGGTGAAAAAGCTAAATTGAGATTTATGATTAATGGTGAAAAAGCTAAATTGAGATTTATGATTAATGGTGAAAAAGCTAAATTGAGATTTATGATTAATGGTGAAAAAGCTAAATTGAGATTTATGATTAATGGTGAAAAAGCTAAATTGAGATTTATGATTAATGGTGAAAAAGCTAAATTGAGATTTATGATTAATGGTGAAAAAGCTAAATTGAGATTTATGATTAATGGTGAAAAAGCTAAATTGAGATTTATGATTAAGTGCATTCTGATAGAAAATACAGGATGGTCCTGAACTACAGGTAGAAACGCTGTGAGGTGATTCCCTATCCAAAATTGGATAGAAAACATTATACACACAATGTCTCACAGTAACTCGTAAGGGAGGTAACCACCCTTGAAAATCAATATTTCAAATGGTTCTACCGGAAAATAATGAAACCTACATGAGATGAAAGAGCCATTCTGTGAATAATGTTTTCTTTAACCAAGACCTGAAACCTGCGAACAGTTGTGGCATACCATCATCCCATACATTATAAAACACTAGGGGGTGGTATATTAATATCATACCTGTGTGTGTTCGGGTGTTTTGTAAAGACGTCATTATCATACGTTACTGCTCGGAAACGTAACACTCTCAGGCAAACGGTGTTCGAGACAACAAACATAGTTTGTACCTGGCACGCAACCAAGTGCACCCTTACAAACTTTGTCTGTTTTCTAGCAAACTGTTCGCCCAAGTATGTTACATCAAGGTAACTTTATTTGCGCATTAATGTACTGTATGTATGATTATGACGTCTTAAAGAAATACTCAAGGGTTACACACACATGGGTAGGATACTAACATACCACCCCCTATTTTCTCACTGTACGGGGATGATCGTACTCCACAACTGTTTTCAGGTTGCAGGTCTTGGTTAAAGAAAACATTATGCACAGAACTTCTCTTCCATCTCATGTAGATTTCATTATTTTCCAGTGAAACCATTTGACATATCAATTTTTAAGGGTGGCTACCTACCTCACGAGTTATTGTACGACATTGTTCGTATAGTGTTTTCTATCCCATTTTGCATAGGGAATCACCTCACAGCGTTTGTACCTGTAGTCAGAACCACCCTATATATTATTTCAGCTGTAAACAAACTTTTTTGAAAAATTCAGCATTTTAATTTTATTCATATTGTTGGCTGAACAAAATTTTTTTCCTTAAAATGCTTAAATTTAAAACAAAGAATATGCCATTTAGCTAAAAAGCAAAAAGCCCTACAAGTATGAATTAAATTTTAAATTTAAAAACCTCTTACTCCATTTTTAAATGGGCCATTTTTGTTTCCAGTGACATACCATACATTAGCCAACCTACAAGTTCTATTGGAAGTAGAAAATATGATTGCAGAAGCATGTTTTAAGCATGTACATGATGAACATGAGTATTCTAGATTTAATGCATATTATTCTAATGTCTGACGTTATCATGACTGGGAGAATTCTTTAAATGATGCAGAAAATGACATGATGCAAATTATAGATATGTAAGAAAATATATATATCCTCTACCTGTTATCTAACTTTCCACGGGCATAGAATATTCACATATTTACCATCAAATTACATACCTTCAAATGGCTTGGAAATGTGCCAGTTATATATAAAATGATTCATTTGGCAAAGCTGAATCTTCTCAAGCAATACAGTTTCTATTTAAGCTTTCCTACAGTTACAAATTGAAAAACCTACAAATATATTATTTCTCATACCTCACTTCTGAGAGAATGTTATGAGAAAATCGTGCCACAGTTCATAAGTAGTGATGTGCTGGAATATGCCAAATGTGCCTAAAGGACAATAAAAACTGATCTAATTAACATACAAAACTGCATGAAGCTAGCGGAAGTTTTAGTTAGTACTGGACTGGCTGCAAAACAAGGGCCTAAAAGTCGCAAATTCAAGCCCATTAATCCACAAATACTGAAAAGCTTGTAAAATTGGGTCTAGTTTATTCCATGGTGGCAGAAAATGGATTATTAAGAGTAACTGCTTTTCCGAATAATAAAAAAACTATATTGGACAATGGTTTAAATCGACATTACTAATCACACTGAACACAAATTTACTAGTGGCATCACAATATTCGCAGTACATACTACCAAATGTGATAGTGGGGAGGGAAAACTGTAACTGAATTTAGATGACCTTGTTATAACTAGTTGAACAGGTATTTCTGCTTATACTTATGATACATTCAATCAATTTTATAGGATATTTTGTAGAGTTTTTGAAAGTTGCTGATCAAAGCATACAATATGCTACACCCAAATTTATATTCCACGACAGTGTTGGATTACTAACAGTATAAAAATTTGTTGTAACAAAAAGCATTAACTTTATGTTCAGCGTAGAAGCAGCAATGATGAATGCCTTAAAGCATAATTACAGATAAAATGGAGCAATAGAATCATAAATGGCCAAAAGCTCAATAATTCTATTAATGTAGCCTACCTATTTTAAAAAAACCTATTTAATAATCACTTTTTGACTATAAATGACACAGTTTTACAGAATGTAACATCACAAGCAGACCCTTTTAATGTCAGATAAGACTTTTCCCAACATTTATCCATACTAACTACCAAAGAAAAATGTGACCTAACCAGGACTGCGGGGTCTATGTACCAACCTTTTTGACTCCTGACTGCTAAGTTTTTCAACTATCTGACTCAGATTCCAAACCCAAAAATTAGAGTAGCAAAATGATTGAATAAGGTATTGTATCATTACTGGGTGAATAAAAAATATAATTTCATTTTACAGAATACACATGTGAAGTTTACATTACATTTTTACCAAAGAAAATTTTTTTAATTCTAATGGGAGTACATATGCAACAAAGTACATAATACAAAAGTGAGTACTTGGAGTGAGTCAGAATCACATGATTTAACCTCATCGGCTCTCAAGACCTCGCTGTTAAGAGCCGCCCAAATCTCTTCACTCACTCACTCGCATGTTTTAACTACTCCTGCTCCACCCAAAATTGCTCAAACTCTGATTCAGTGACTCAGATTCCACAGCTCAGCATGTAACTTAACCAATTCTCTTATTAGTAAACGTTCTTACGGTTTTGAGGAAATTTATTTCACTGTTTTGTTCAAAAATTAAATCAACTTAATTAGTACCCCTATGTGTCATATTTTTTAATCACTCATAAATGACTGGTACTTTCCCAGAGGGTCATAAATTCACCATAATTAAACTTATCAATAAAAAAGATGATTTAATGTTCACAATTCCAGATAAACTGCACACTCACCCAATATCTCGAAAATCTTAGAAAAAACCATGAATACAAGACTTATCTCTCTTTGATATTAATAATATAGGTACTCTCAAAGGTTCAACATAGATTCAGGTCTAGATTTTCTCCAAAGCATGCAGTATTTGATTTATCATCTTAGAATCTTTTACTAGGTAAATTCAATCTACAATAATTTTTGTTGATCTAACCAAGCCCTTTGATTATGTGGACCATACCAGCTAATTATGAGGAAGAGTGGCTCAGTGGGCAGTCATGCTATAGTCGGTAATTGTACAGAATAGTGGCCTTTCTGAAGCCCTGCTAAAGTTCTACTTACAAGATATTCGTCCACAAGCAAAGCTTAACTAAATCTAGAAGACTACACCAAAGGGACAGCGCACCACATTCTTGTGCACTCAGTTTAATTGTATTTGACACGAGAACTATTTCTTACTAGGGATTAACAACACACCTATTTTCTCTCTAGTCTTATTCATATTAATTATAAATGAAATGTTATGATTTGTTGGCAAAATATAATGTGAAATGATATGATTTGTTAACAAAATATAAGCCAAAGAGCAGTTTAAACAAATATAAGATACTTTTACGTTAGCAGACGTACAAAACGCTTGTTATACTCGATATATTTAGAAAACAACCAAACACCTCAAACATGTGGTGATTTTACAAATGTTTGATTCAAAAATTGTGAAGAAACCACGAATAGACTATAAGAAATTTAATGAAATTCTAGGAGCAAAAATAATGATGTGCTGCACTCCACAATGTTCAATTTGAGAGTCCGAAGGTTCACAACAGATGCTTCAATTCCAGATAGATCACTTGGATAGTCACTTCCTGAACTGTTCAACTGAAGTCAAAATACGCTGAAAATGAATTGCTTTTTCTTGGGCTATACAAATGCATTACTTTCCTAAAGTTTGCTAAGAGAAAGAAACATTACAACGCTTCAAAGATAAATCATACTGTTTGGCACAATGATCAAATAAAATTAATAAACGCATTAAAATACAAAATTAAAAAAAAAAAAAAAAATTAATTTAATACAGGTGAACCTAACTATAAAAATCTAGCTAAAATTAGACTGGGGCTTCCAAAATATCAGTACACAAACATGCTGAAGGCAGCACCAATTGATCTAGGTACTTATACATTTTTACCAGCTTCTTACATACAAGGGATTCAAGTACGAATGTGTTAAAAACATATGAAGAAGGTAAACTGGTTCTGCCTTATGTACTCACTATCACAAGCACTTCGGAGAGCAGGGTGCCAATGATATTGCACACATTCACGGTTCTGCAGCAGTTTGTGGAAGCTATTTGCACCTTTCATGTCTTACTGAATTACTTTTGTTATTTTTCCAGTTTTTTACATTTTTTTATATCACAATTATAATTTTCATAGCCTTCCCCAAACCTGCAATTCATAGTTTCTCTTGGGAATTTACTAAAACGGTATGACCAATCGATTATACTTTAGAATGAATAGTACTGTCAAAACATACCATTTTCTGGTATTATTTTCCTATTTCTAAGATGAGCCTCTATTCTTCATTAATATCTCAATAACCATATTGCTGGGCCAATTCAAACACTATGGGGTCTATAACGTAGCCAATAAATGGACCTCCCTTTACCTGTCCAACAGATATCGTGAAGTAGATACTATTGATACAAGTTTGAAAAGAACGGTCTATGTACCGGTACTCTTGACTATTGTAAGATATGTTATAGTGTTCCCCAAGGATCAATCCTTAAATCAGGGCATGAAATTAGACTAAAACTTTTGGTCACCATTATTTGATATTCACTATTTAGATAAATGCCTCATCCATTGCCAAGCACTAATGCCATGAAACAGGAAGGAACATTCTCTGGTTGACATTAAAAATAGTGAGTATTTTATGTTACAAACCAACATTTGAAATATTCCTTTCACACACTGGGTGAAGTCAATTAAAACTTTTTTAATTTTACGATTACCGTATAGCATTTCCTGGGTAATTATTAAGTTTAAGGGCTTCTCTGTAAAAAACAAAAAAATTCACGGAAAATGGTATATTTCCACTCAACTAATGATGCAGAACACGAATATACGAGGGGCATTAACGTACGACTAATTTCTTAATATGTGCCCACCTAACCTAACAGAACCTAACGCCACGATGGGTGAATCACTATTTTAAATTTTTAAACTAACGTAGGATTGTAGGGTTTTACACAAACCTAGGATTTTTTTGGGTGGAGTAGAAATATATAATAATTATGAATTTTTTTCTTTTGTTTTTTTTTTTTTTTTTCAGAAAAGCCCCTTACCATAATAATTACCTCCTAGCTTAGTTTAAAACCCTAAAACCCTAGGTTAGTTTAAAACCCAAAAATTCTAGGTTGGTGTAAAACCCTGCAATCCTAGGTTAGTGTAAAACCCTAAACTTCTAGGTTAGTTTAAAACACTACAATCCTAGGTTAGTTTAAAAATGTAAAATAGTGATTCATTCATTGTGGGGTTAGGTTCTGTTAGGTTAGGTGGGCACATATTAAGAAATTAATCGTCCGTTAAGGACCTCTCGTATATTCGTGTTCTGCATCATTAGTAGAGTGGATATATACAATTTTCCGTGAATTTCTTTCCTTTTAAAGAAAAGCCCCTAAGCTTAATAATTACCCAAAAATAAAACTATAGGCGTATTAATTTGGAATGTAATATTACAATACATTTACACATAGTAAGTGATGTTTCGTCCTATCAACTTTGCATAACCGAACTTTCACCAAAGCTATAACTTTTGTAAAATATAAAAGAATCTAACGTACCTGTCCTCGTCCTTTCTTTTCCATTTTTTAAAAACACTGTCAGCTCTGAACACTATATTCGACCTACGCCACGGCCTGAAAAATCTACGATTCATGACAAATGTTCGACTTCGAAGACGCAAAACACCTTCAACACACCCGCCTACTCTAATGCCCATGCGAAAATGTAAACTAACTGCGTTTACTGATAAGATAAGATAGCAATGATACACGTCTCAACTGACAATTTGAAAACGAAAGTGTAGTCACACAAAAACTTACCGAAACTTGGGCGAGTCCCTGAGACATTCTTCGAATTGAATAACAGGCTCCATAATTAAACATACAGTACAAAATTTACGGTGAATAAGTCACTTTATCATTCATTTACGACATAATTTAAAGTAACCCAAAGTCAACAAACAAAAAACAATGTTACAATAGTGTCATTCTTCCCAAAAAAAAAAATAACCTGTAAAATAATTGTGGTTGGATGGTGAAAAGGAAAGTTAAAAATGATTCCCGTATAACGACATTTTGGTGGTACATTTCAACCCAAACATTAAAATATTTGAAAATATAATTTAGAGCATATATAGATATTTAAATTGTAATTCTTAATTGCTTTATTCAAAATCAGCTTGTAAATAATTTCAAAAAAATTCATCACCACCTAAATCGTTCAAAGTAACATGACCATGGTTAAATCGTGCAGACAGCAAACATCTAAATTTCGAATATAATAAACGTCGAAAACAAAAAAAAACATATTTAAACACAGAAACAAAATCCTCAACCCTCGAAAAAACCATCAATGGAAAGTCCGCTAAATAAGCGAAAACGACAACAGCACACACATACACAGAGAAGTCCCAAACCCCAACGCCTAGGTTAAAAAATTCGAAATGTTACCACCGGTGGCTGCAGAGAAACTCAATATATTATTGTCATGTGTGTTTGGTTTTAGGAGAATCGCCTCAACAAATCATGCAATTTTCAAACTAATAAAATTTGATTCTTAACGCACATGATAAAAAAAAAACCATATTATGGAATCTTTGGCGACCTCACTGAAGCATTTTACTGGGAAAATCACAACATACTTATAGAAAAATTAGGGTTTTATGTAGTCCCAGGTACACCCAATAAATTAATAGGCTCATACATTTCAATAAGGCAACAACAAGTACGGATAAAAAAACTACTTCAATCTACTCTGAACAAGATAAATAAAATATGGTATCCCACTAGGCTTAATATTATCACAAACACTTTTCCTAGTTTATATAATGACCTCCCATGGGCATTTATCCATGGCACAACTCCAATTTTATATGCAGAAAATACTAGTATCTTAATCTCTAGAGACTCGATAGATGATATTATGGAAGAACTAGACACAACATTTACAGAGCTTAAGGCATGATTTACTACAAAAACATCAAATATCAACCTAGATAATAATATCTTTTGAATTTCCTCACAAAGAACAGAATAAAAAACACTACTTCATATGTTGGCAGATGACGTGGACCACTCCTGTGTGGTCTTGCACAGCCACTGAAATAATGTCATCAGCCCACAGTCACTGAAACAGTGCGGCCCACGGAACACCCACATTGTGTGTCCCGATGCAAATCCGCATCGTTTACTTTAGAACGTGTCATGATCCAATACCGAGTGATACAACTGAATGCCTGTGGCGTTCCTAGAGAGATCTGTGTAATTAGGATAGGAATCAAGTGTTAGAATGTGTAGTAAATAGCGTTATAATGTATCGCCTATAAGCAAATATTCGTGAAATTCGTTCTTAGGAGATTACAAAGTAATCGCAAAATAAATGCATGCCACGTGCATAATTAATGAGGTGTAGAGTAGCAAGGTTAAGGTATTTGAAGTGTTCTATGCAAATTTCCGAGTGTAATAGTGAGACTAATCAACACGATTAGAGACGTGGGTAATAATTAGTCTTTCTTTCAACGTGACCATTCCAGTCGTAGAGTGCCCCAAAACTTAACAGACTTAAATTTCCCATGTGCTCTGCAAGGCACCACATAATCATGTTTTGTATATAATAAGTGCTTAATAAAGAACTCTTAACTCTCAATGGGATTAAGAAAACTCGCTCAGAACGTTTTAGTGTTTTATGTGAATACAGGATGATTCTAAAATCATGGGACAAACATTGAGGGGTGGATGAGCTCACTAAAAAAAACAATTATTGTATAGGAATACATGGGCGGAAGTGACATGTTGAGGCAGAAACACAAAAACATAACACATTAACGGAAACATAAAATGTTCATTAGCAGCATACTTAACGAGTTATTCCGTACAGAAAATGTTAAAACAGTTGCAGCGTGATTGGCTGACAATGGTGGCAATAGTTGAGTGCAGTCAAACGGTGCGCCAGTGACCTGCTGCATCAGCGAACAAAGCGTTTGGGCTTGAGAGTTCGGCCGTGATGGATGATTTTACGAATAGCGAAAAGGCAGACATGCATCTAATGTACAGTGCTGCTAATGGTAAGGCAGAGCAGTGCTACGGCGGTATCAGGAACGCTTTCAACGTAGATGCATGCTGAACCACAAAATGTTTGAGCGATTACATCGGCAACTTTGTGAAAATGGTTCATTTATCGCCAGTACTGATGGAAGGGGTCGATCGAGGACTGTATGACAACCACACCTCGACTATCATGTGTGGNTGACAACCACACCTCGACTTTCATGTGCGGCTGCACGCGTGCATGAAATACCCAGCGTATTTGAATCTGTTCGCCAATCACTCCACCGACGCTAACAAGCTTGGATTAAGTCTATGGTAGCAAATTTGAGCAATTATTATAAACATTGCTGTGAAAAGGCATTTAGCAGCGACGTTTTAAATAAACTATGTGTTGCATTTCATGTGTTATTTTTGTGTTTGTGCCTCAACACGTCACTCCCGCCCATATATTCCTATACAATACTGGTTTGTTTAAGTGAGCTCTACCACGTTTCAAGTTCTATGTTAATGAGGTAAGTTAATTAAATTACTTTGTGGAGTGGAGCGAGGTCGCGCTAAGGATGCTGCTGGCCCGTACCATCTCCGGCATTCTGATTCCACAGGTCTTAGGTGCTGCACGTGCGTCGTCTCGTAGGAGACTTTCATACGTTGTTCTAAACACTTGACATGAACCACGTGTCCACGAGTTCCTTGTGCCCACTCTGACTGCCGCAGTCACAAGAACTACACCAGCTGCACGTGGCCGCACCAACCACATCAGGCCAAGAGTGCGTAGTGCAGGTCGACAAGAATGCAACTTGCACCCTCTTGCCAGCAAGGATTGCGTAACACAAGAGACAGCCCTACTAATTTATTACAGAAGGTAACTCCTAGGAATAGATAAGTAAGTGACCCAAAACTGTGTTTACCCCATAGACACAGCCATTGGGCGGACGGACTATTGGTCGTTATGTCGTAGCTGCTCATGCTGCGAGATACGACGTGATGAACCACTTAGGGGCATCGAACATGCCTGTAAGACGAAACTGACGTGATAAGTGCCCCAGATCGTAACCCATAGCATTTTCCAAACACATCAAGCTGCTTCATATCATTCACAACTGCAGTCAGAGGGGTGTTTTATTGTATTAAGAGCAATCGAGAATGGCAACCCACACCCCTTTGCCCAGGTGGACTCGTCCACCCCTTCAGGAGACAGCCACCTGGCATCACTGTGACCAGTGAAATTCAAGCGCATCACAGGAAGTGAAATACAAACATTTTTCAAGAAAAGCATAATAGTGTATTTAATGTGTATTTATAAAAGGTCAATTATAATTTCAAAAAAGGAGGTTGTCTATAAAAGCCTCTATCCTTTTAACTTGTCATTTAGTGCGGCGATACACCTCATCAACTTCACAACAACAACCTTAGCATATATTTATTAATCAATGGGGTGTCACCAATATGTTTCAATTAATTTATACAATTTTTCACCATTAAAATAATATTGCATATTGTTCATGACACGTTTTTCCATTCAGTGTTTGATGTAGTTTCTCGTCACTTGTGACAGAAGTCCATGTTACTCTGCCAGTTCGTCTAGGCACTCGTGCCACAACGGTGGTGCTGGTCACCCGCTCTGTGATCCCTTTGGTAATATAATTTTGAATGTAATTACCTCACTGCAATAGTTAATAAATTATCCGGAACACTTGTTATCTTTCTTTACTGTACATAGGGGAGAGCCACTCGCACTCTCACCAGAGAGCTTAACGATACTGCGTATCAGCATAATACACGCTTATTTCACGCTAAGATCACCGGCAGGAAGTAAGTGCTGGGTCCGTTTTATTTCACTATTCATATGTAATCGAGCACAGTGAATAAACAGCTTTACAAAGTTAAATGTGCGTTTATTATTGTCCTCCAGGACACAGAGCACTACACCCAAGTAGTATTTCCCGAGATTTCTAGTATAATTCATGTGTACGAGACGGCTTATAGTCTCGCCATTAGGTGTAAATAATGTAAAGTAAGTACGTGACAACATCTGCAAACTGATGGAGGACATTCCGTGCCTCGTGGGCCATCGACCGAACGACCCACATCACTAACTCTCCCCTTGGTTATGGCACCTGGGCAATACAACTCTCAACCAGCCCTGGATAATCTCGACCACGTCAAACTATTGTGATGCGCCGTAATGGGTTGGCTGCTGCAAATACTTCGCGCCATTCATGTCATTATCTTTGCATGGTCTTGTGAAACAACAGAGGTACCACATGCTAAAGATCGTCCAGCTGTACGTCAGGTGCACAAGCTGTGGTTCGTGGTTCGACGTCGTACACAGTTCCTCGTTCTTTTTAGCCAAAATTGATTCTATGTGCCACTGGCTGTACAATGGTGTTTTGCTCAGTGAGCCAGGGGAAAAATACCCAGTATGTCATCCTCATGTAGGTCAGCTGACACGATGGCCATGGTGGTTGTATTTACATCTCCTATTCGGACGGTTATTGTTGTTACCACCATGGTTTCCCCCGTGTGCTGCAGTGTAGCAATTTGTAGTATTTGCACTGCCTGCTTAAGTTTACTGACGTCGACGAACCAGACAAACACAAAGATATGTGATGCTGACATTGTCGACCAAGGCATGACATGTCTTAATGTTCAAAGTGACTGGAATTCTGAACATTTAATGATTTTCTTTATTGATTTGTTGTAACAGGATCTGATGAGCTGATGGTGACAAGTTTTTGACATAGACCAGTGGGCCGTGAGCATCCGGCTCTTCTTCCCCAACAGCAATTTCCCATCGGTGAGGCTTGACTGTTTGTTGTTGGGTCCTCATTGGTATTGTACTTCGGGCAGTCGCTATGCCAGTGGAACTGCAGCCCCTCGCAATATATGCACGCGAAGAGTGTGCGTTCCTTACCAGTGTGGCCCCTCGCATTAGCCTCACCCGCCATTATTTGACCTGCAGATTAAGGCGCAGCTGCGCGGTGGTTGTCAGAGTTTTGCAGAACAGTGAACTTGATGACACGGTTATGCCACAAACAGCTCAGTCGCAGGAGGGGCGTTCTGTATTATAATGATTTTGCAGAATGTTAAATTTAGTTTTTGAAAGTTTTATCATGACATTATTTTTTGTTTTAATTAACCTTGAGATTTATTTAAACTTTGTTTGGAATTTTGTATGCTCCTGAAGTTAAATTTTTGTTTCGAATGTAAAATACAAGATTGTAAAATTTTCTTTTTCTTTTTTATTATTGTCTTTTCGTTTTGGATTATTTGGTTGGGGTGGCAATTAATTAACATAATTTTCAGATTATGATTACGAGGTTATTGTTCTTTAGCCCTTGGAGGATAGGAATAACTGGATGTGGTAAATCACGTGAAAATAAAAAAAAAGATATCCTGATTGTTTCTCGTCTTGTCATGCTGATTGGATGAGAANTCTTTTTCTTTTTTATTATTGTCTTTTCGTTTTGGATTATTTGGTTGGGGTGGCAATTAATTAACATAATTTTCAAATTATGATTAGGAGGTTATTGTTCTTTAGCCCTTGGAGGATAGGAATAACTGCATGTGGTAAATCACGTGAAAATAAAAAAAAAGATATCCTGATTGTTTCTCGTCTTGTCATGCTGATTGGATGAGAAGTATGACATGGTCAGCTGACAGTCTATCAGGATGCAGGTTACAAGTAGTGTGATACAAAAAGTTTTTACCTTTTTCAGAAATACGGTGACCACCACCGAGAATGGACATGTGTGTGTTTAAATAAAGAAAATAAATTAGACTTGAACATTTAATACTTGCGGCAAGATGTTTTTAATTTTAATCACCGATAATGGAAATCGAATGATATTTGTTTTGAAAATATGAAGGAATAAAATAAAATTCAGAACAGAATTTTGCAATACTAAATCAACAGAAATGTTACATGTGGCGACCCAAATGTGTGGCTGAAGAATGAACTTCGAGAAATACTATCTTCGGAAGCTGTGCATTACGGCAGAAGAAAGAACCATGTCCAGGAACGTAATCTTCTACATATCGAGATTACGAGAGAGCAGAGATACATTACCTTGATGAATGCCGATTACCATCTGAATAACATCTGAAATGCGACTGCATATATTGTACACATTTCACCACACCGAGGGACATAGTGTGAGCAACTCGCCGTGAACCTCAGGTGTTGGAGAACGATTTTTTTGTTTACAGGTTTATAAATATGTGTTTAGGTACATATTCTTTGATATGTCTAGACCTTTGTATGGCGAAGGTTATCTCAAATTGTAATTTGTAGAAATTTTTTATTTTTATTTTTCGATCAACATGGGGCAGTCAAGGTGAACAAACCAATTTTGTAGGGTTTGGGGACACTGAAATTCCCCAGACTACAGCAGAGAGGTAAATTCATAATATGGAGGAAGCATTTGTATTATTGTTGACGTGAATCTCANATGTGGTAAATCACGTGAAAATAAAAAAAAAGATATCCTGATTGTTTCTCGTCTTGTCATGCTGATTGGATGAGAAGTATGACATGGTCAGCTGACAGTCTATCAGGATGCAGGTTACAAGTAGTGTGATACAAAAAGTTTTTACCTTTTTCAGAAATACGGTGACCACCACCGAGAATGGACATGTGTGTGTTTAAATAAAGAAAATAAATTAGACTTGAACATTTAATACTTGCGGCAAGATGTTTTTAATTTTAATCACCGATAATGGAAATCGAATGATATTTGTTTTGAAAATATGAAGGAATAAAATAAAATTCAGAACAGAATTTTGCAATACTAAATCAACAGAAATGTTACATGTGGCGACCCAAATGTGTGGCTGAAGAATGAACTTCGAGAAATACTATCTTCGGAAGCTGTGCATTACGGCAGAAGAAAGAACCATGTCCAGGAACGTAATCTTCTACATATCGAGATTACGAGAGAGCAGAGATACATTACCTTGATGAATGCCGATTACCATCTGAATAACATCTGAAATGCGACTGCATATATTGTACACATTTCACCACACCGAGGGACATAGTGTGAGCAACTCGCCGTGAACCTCAGGTGTTGGAGAACGATTTTTTTGTTTACAGGTTTATAAGNCGAGGGACATAGTGTGAGCAACTCGCCGTGAACCTCAGGTGTTGGAGAACGATTTTTTTGTTTACAGGTTTATAAGTATGTGTTTAGGTACATATTCTTTGATATTTCTAGACCTTTGTATGGCGAAGGTTATCTCAAATTGTAATTTGTAGAAATTTTTTATTTTTATTTTTCGATCAACATGGGGCAGTCAAGGTGAACAAACCAATTTTGTAGGGTTTGGGGACACTGTAATTCCCCAGACTACAGCAGAGAGGTAAATTCATAATATGGAGGAAGCATTTGTATTATTGTTGACGTGAATCTCATGTGCACTTGCACTCTTGTGAACATTTACACCTCTGCAGTCACATACACCACCGAGCTGACATCGGGTCGAAGCGAACACTTGGTCACGAGTATGTTAATATTGGCAAGAATGGAACACACCACCTGGTCGTCATGTAATACGTGAGTCAAGTGCCCGTTTTGCCTCAAGAGGTAACTCTTGGGGGAAAATAACAAGCGGTCCAACACAATGTCCCCCTAAAGCCGCAGTTATCAGGAGGCCCGGCAATTTGCGGGAACATCGATGTAACTCGCGCCGCGATGCCCAGCGCCCTTCGTACCAGCGTGACATCTACCGGCAAGTTGGCTGGGATATCAGCGCTACGTGATCCCATGTGCAGTTAAACAGTGGGGAATAAAATCCCGAAGCAATACAAAGTGTCAAAAACACTGTAGCTAATTAAATTCAGTTCCTTTATTAAAACATCAAACTATCACGGCTACCCACATCCCTTTACAGAGATGGACCAGTCCAGCCCACACAAGCTGGAATACTTGGACTCGCCCATCGGCGAAACAAACTGGGAAATTAAATACATTTGCGAAACTTACCGGATTATGAAATACATTTTCAGTTTACCATTTTTCCAGTCAATTTTAATATGTCAATTGTTTAAAAGTGTGATTATGTATTTTCTTCACAGCAGACTCCCTATCAGAGTATTGCAGTTTTTATGTAATGTTTCTAGTGTGGTGACATCCCTGGCGATATCACAGTCGCAAAAATAATTAACACTTTATTAGTCATGGGGATTCACCAACATGTTTTTCACTGTGAAATTATATTTTGTACCATATTAATTAGTATCAAGTGAGTACAGGTTATTTTTCATGTAATTTTTCGTGCCGGATTGCACCACCATCAGCAGAAGCCGACACAATGTTTTAGTTTGACTTCAGCACTCGGCCAAGCTAGCAGCATGGGAGTTTCGCTCCAATCACTTTCAATTCAATATTATTTTCATGTAACCGGAACCTTTTGCTTAATTCGTGCCGAGGGGACAACCATCTGTCTTTCTGTCATCTTTGACAGGACTTAACATGTACAGTGTAACTGCACATAATTAACATAGCTTAAGCCTTTATTGAACAGCAATGGTCACCGGAAGACCACAGTGCCGGGTCCACAAAAAACTTACAACATATCAGCATAAGTGCATATGTATAAAAGAGGTAAGTATACGTCTTGAATAATCACNTATCAGCATAAGTGCATATGTATAAAAGAGGTAAGTATACGTCTTGAATAATCACGAGTGTTTTATTTAATTTACACCTTGGGTAACTTCGGACGCAGTATCCTATTGTAGCAATAACAAGTGTAAGAAATGTGTGCGAGGTGGACTACAATCACGCTAGCATAAAGAGTGAAACAACAAGGTATGTGCAATTGTTGGTAAGTTCATCATTCATAAGCACCACAAATCGACAGAGGACTCCATGGACCCACGGGCCATCAACCGCACAACCTTCACTAAGTAATTCCCACTAAGTTATGGCATCGGGCAATTTCACCATATTTCCACTTAACTTGGCAAGCCGGGTAAGGTAGAATGTACATCAACATCCCTGGATCTTCCTATAAATCATTATTAGACAATATCGAAGCCACACAGAAGGAAATGCAAACAGGTTGCGAGCCATACAGAAATAAAAGCAAATTGTTAGAGTATAAAAAATAATAGATTTGACATTTCCGAGAAAAAATTAGAAAGTTTTGAACAAAATTTAAATAACACACATATTGAACAACGGCATAAATTAAAGTAAACTAGAGCTGAACACACCGAGAATATTTCCAAAAATACCGGTGGAATAGGTAACAAATAGGTGAACAAGAGAAAGAGAGGCACAAACCTTAGGAAGGCAGGTTCAGTAAACACAAGAAAATTTGGAAAGGAGTGTAGAATAAGTTTTCAGTGAAAGCTAGCAATAGGACGGCATCTAGAGAATTTGAGGGAAGAAATTCAGAAAATTAGAAAGGAATGTAAACAATATTGTGAGGTAAAATTTNACGGCATCTAGAGAATTTGAGGGAAGAAATTCAGAAAATTAGAAAGGAATGTAAACAATATTGTGAGGTAAAATTTAAACAATTGTGCAAACATGGATATTTATCACTAGATGATAAAAGTGTCTTGTTCTCAGATGAGAAGCTGATTTNCGGCATCTAGAGAATTTGAGGGAAGAAATTCAGAAAATTAGAAAGGAATGTAAACAATATTGTGAGGTAAAATTTTAAACAATTGTGCAAACATGGATATTTATCACTAGATGATAAAAGTGTCTTGTTCTCAGATGAGAAGCTGATTTNTTTAAACAATTGTGCAAACATGGATATTTATCACTAGATGATAAAAGTGTCTTGTTCTCAGATGAGAAGCTGATTTTTGAAAGGGCAGTGCCAAGAAATCTTGGAGATAAAAGGGGACCCATACAATTAATACACGAGTGTGAAAGGACATTGAAGTCATTATTTCGCACGGGACAGGGATGGGTGGTCAAATGAACAACTAGCCCAACTAGTCAGAAGTAGGGTAAGAAGAAAGGAAATGGGATGGGCAAATTTTACTGAGGCAAACAAGGTCAGTAAAACAGTGAGGAAAAAGAAAAGAAAAAAGAGGGTTAGAGTTAAGTCAGTAGGAAGAAGGAAGATAATGAAATACTGTATGAGAAAGTTGTGAAGTAAACGGGACGGAAAAGGAGACATAAAATGAGAATGGCAGGGATTAGAAAGAAAANCTGTATGAGAAAGTTGTGAAGTAAACGGGACGGAAAAGGAGACATAAAATGAGAATGGCAGGGATTAGAAAGAAAAGAAAGAAAAACCATTTGTTAATACACACACTCTGCAATGTAGGCTAGTAAAACTGGTACTTAGTTTTTTTTTCTTAATTTTCTTGTAAATTAATAATGTAAGAAAGGTAATGTTTTTATATTACTGCAAATTTTGTTATATGAAAGGGTAGAAGGGAGTTAGGTACAATGTGTATAGAGTAAAGGATGCAAGTTGGCATGTAACCCTACTCAGGCCCTGGAAATCAGGGTAACACTCTGTTAACACCTATTGGCTGGGCTGTGCTGGGTTAATGGAAATTTTGAGAGGCAGTGAAAAACATTGTTAGGTGGGTTTTGGAGTTGGATATCCGACTAGGCGCCAGCACCATCAGCAGGCGGTGTCGATGGTTACTGACGATGGTGATGATCTCAGGGTACGGAGGGCTGTTCGCCCAGACGTACGCAGCCCCTCGGTGAAATGGTTGGAATAGCCCCTTTGGACAGGAGAAACAGGCATCCCTCATGCCTGATACATACATCGGGATGAATTTGGCCTATTCAGTCTAAACCACACGCCTTTTTCTGAGAAAATCTCGGGTGTTGATCGTGCTGATTATTAAGGTGAATTATGTGAAATAAAGGTGAGAGAGGGCTGAAGGGGACCCGGACCCCGAAACGCCCGAAGGAAGTGCTTGAAATAAAAAACACGAAGTCTGAAAACTTGCATGTAATTACTCTTGCACAAAACACTTTGCACCACTCTAGGTAAATAATTAATGCGGGTTCTGGTCTGCGGCCCGCCAGAGAGGCTAAGCTGTAAAGGGCGCGAATGGCCACTGCGAATTTAACTGTGAAATTTATGCTTCCCCAGGTGATGCAAGTCCTGGGGAAGAAGGGGTGGAGTCTCCAGGTTAAAATAAAGTGAAAAAGGTTCAGAAAATTACATTAGCAATGCACTAAAGTTGAGTCAATCCGGAGCTCGCGCGCGATGTGACCGACCCCTTGTGATGCTAGACAGCGACTGAATCTGGCAAGCTCGCAAGGCGCGAACTATGGCTGTACTCGGCTAGCCATGCACTACTTTCTGCCTGCTGTCAACTTGCAACAATTGAAATTAACATAAACCTTTGCATGAAAATAAACAAAATATATATACAATATTCCCTTGCACATAAACAATTACAAATTAAATGTGGTTGGCATAAAATGACGGTGAAACAAACTGAAGATAAAAAAATACACGAATTTGAAAATAACAAAAATTAAACACTAAAGTCATTTTAGGGGCGGAGCATCCTTGAATGTGCATAAGCTCGGTGTGTCTTTCTTTACTTTTAATTAATAACTATTGTATTTTCTTACAATTTTCCTGCTCATTGTCCAATATAATGCACCCTTGCTAGCACGAGGGGAGTTGGGTTGTATGATGTGCTACACTACCCTGCACTCTCCCATACTCGCACTAATTCCGGTCATCGGCACTCGTACTGGCGAGACCACAGGTGCCGGTTGATATGCCGGACATGTGGCGTGGTACGGTCTTAGAGGTATATGGGGCCCTGGGGTAGCCTTAATGTTGCTGGTACGGATGTTACTGGTGTGGACATAGGTGGCCTGCTGCAGTGTGGGATGCGAGGTTGTCACTACAGTTCAGGCACGACAGCGCTGGCTGACATCACCAGCATGAGCGGTGGGGGGAGGCGAGCTGAGTGCTTCGCTGTTCTCGCTGCTGCCATCACTGATCCTACTATTGCTGCTACTGTTCCACCGAAAGCACTGCTGCTGGTAGCGACCTGGGTTGGCAGTGACAGAGGAGGTTTGATCACCTGGAAGTAACCCCTCGACTGGTCGCGGCGTTCCTGCTGTGGCACTGCCCTTGTGCATGACCCCCTCGTAAGCTAGGACCTCATCTTCGGCATTAGGAACAGTCCTAAGCAAGCTTACAGACTTGGGTTTGGCGGCTATCGCTTTTGCTAGTCACAGTTAGACTAAGACTGAGCAGAGGCTTGGTAGATATGAAAACGAAACCTTTGCCTGTATATTCAGACTTGAGAAATTCGTCTCGAACATCGAGCATGAGGAATACGTCTTGTACACTGACAATCAGGCTTTGAGTTGGGTCCTCTACCATCAACAGTTGGGGAAACTGGTTCGTTGGGTGCTTAGTTTCTCGAATTTCCGTTTAAAGGTTCATCATGTCCGAGGCTCCAAAAATCAGGGGACTGATGCCTTGTCGAGAATGTACGTTCCGGGTGCTTTTGAAGTGGACGAGATAGTGGCTCCTGAGGCCACTCTCAATATAATTCAGGGATTTCCCGAAATTTTTGTGAAGTTGCACTAGGCTCAGGCAGATAACGTTTTCTGTACTGAATAATGGTTTTGCACTCCCGTATGAATGAGATAATAGCATTTTGTATTTCCCTGGTAAGAGCGGCTGTTCACAAAAAATTGTTTTGCCTGTATCACCGAGACCAATGGTGTTATTCTACTTCCACGACTCCATGTTTGGAGTACACTTAAGTGTCAGCAAGACCTTCAACGAAATTCCAGTTCATTTTGCCCGGCCTATGCTTAAGAGCGACGTATCAGATTTTGTGTGTTTGTGTATTCTGTACCAAAAATGTAAGCAGACTTAAGCATGCTAATGTTGGGCAACACTCCTTGCAGTACGGTTCACATAGATATTTTTGGTCCTTTAATTAGATCCAAGAAGTGTGTATATGTATTTTAAGATCACATGAGAAAGTGTTTAGTGCCCTAGTTGAAATAGTTACGGATAACGCAAAGTATTTCACCTCAAATATATTTAAGAATATGTGTTTTTGTTGGGCTATCAAGAAAGTTACCTCCAGTCCGTATTACCCGAAGGGTAAACAAGTAGAAAGATTCAATAAGAATCTTAAGGCCTGTTTGACTATCTTCTATAACCAGGATCATACCTTGTGGGATCAGGATCTGGATTTAATGTATTTGGGATTCAACAGTGCCTTACACGATTTTCCAGGTAGTTCCACCCTCACTCCCATTCCTTGGTCGCCCCTCTTAGTCTTAATTTTGACGTGGTCAAGGACTGGCTGGGTGAAATTCCCGTTCCTAGTTGGGAAAGCCAAATTGANCTCTTAGTCTTAATTTTGACGTGGTCAAGGACTGGCTGGGTGAAATTCCCGTTCCTAGTTGGGAAAGCCAAATTGATGCGCGGTATTACCAGAGCTAAGGATGTATGAAATATGTGCCCTGCGCCACAGCTCTGTGGTGAGTTGATGAAATGAGGGCCATTTCGGTCGACGGCCTAGGGGACTCTGGTTAACACTCNGCGCCACAGCTCTGTGGTGAGTTGATGAAATGAGGGCAATTTCGGTCGACGGCCTAGGGGACTCTGGTTAACACTTCATCACACACGATGGCGAGGCTGTAGGCCGCCTCGCATGCCTTAATTAAATTACAAATAAAACACACGATGCTTGTGGAGTTATTTATTCCTTGCGACTCCTTAATGAACACACACAACTTTAGTTCAAAACACGTGGCCGNACGATGCTTGTGGAGTTATTTATTCCTTGCGACTCCTTAATGAACACACACAACTTTAGTTCAAAACACGTGTCCGTAACGGTCCGGCACTGCAAGCAACCACGTGGCTTTACAAGGTGAAACGCGAATGCACTTAACAATTCCCCGATGAGAAAAACATCGCTCTCCCTTCGGCGCTATAACAAATAAAATAATGATTCGGTTTGTGAAGTCTATGCCAATGAGTATGAGTTCAGCTTAAGATGTCAGCACCGAGAGCCTTTGCGGAGCGAGAGACTTACACGTCTTGATGCATTGAAGTGCTGAGGAGAACTGGGGGGAAGCGTGCGCCGGCTTCTGCCACCTGAGTGCAGCCGACGCCACGTGGCAAAACGATGGAGTACGATATACACTAAAAAATGATTATGNGGCTTCTGCCACCTGAGTGCAGCCGACGCCACGTGGCAAAACGATGGAGTACGATATACACTAAAAAATGATTATGTGAGATGAAAGTGACATGAATTAAATTAACCTAAGACACCATAATTTTCCCTTCTACAAATACATAATAAAAATGATTATATTAATTCTAAATGTTTCCGTCGTACCAGCCACAGTATTGCCAAGTATATAATGTCAAATGTCCCTGGCTGTGGCTGTATCGACTGTCTTCCATGATAACAAAAAATGATATTAATTATATACACTNAATGTCAAATGTCCCTGGCTGTGGCTGTATCGACTGTCTTCCATGATAACAAAAAATGATATTAATTATATACACTGAATAAATACCCTGATGAAATACACTGAATAAATTAGAAACACTGATGCAATTACACTGATGATATTATGTACTCTCTCACTCATGCCCACAAGCCAGTCGGTGTGGTGTGTCTGGTGTAGTTGACACTACTGCGGCAGTCAGAGTGGGCACAAAGGAGCTTGTGAACACATGGTTCACATCACTCTGTTTAACAGTTGGAATATTCCCTCTTTCCTTCACCCCTTGATGATGCTCAAGGAGGTCCACCGTATGCTCAGGGCAGCAAAGCTGCAGGTCACTGTGAATATAGTGGGCCAGGGCAGGTTACCAGTCAACTTTAATTTAGGAGACCTGGGCCTTTGCAAAAATTATGTGCTGGCAGATATGGGAAAGGATTTGACAGGGAAGCTGATACCAAAATTTATAGGTCCTTTTAGGATAAATATATTTTTAGCACCTAATACTGTAAGCCTTGTATCGCACAGCTCCAACAGGTTATTCAGGAAAGCTCGAGTTTCTCAGNATTTTTAGCACCTAATACTGTAAGCCTTGTATCGCACAGCTCCAACAGGTTATTCAGGAAAGCTCGAGTTTCTCAGGAAACAACGGAAATAATACTTGGTTTATCATGTTTATACCTGCAGTTTAGTTGCCTTACTGAGTTCTGTTTGTGCAGTTTGATTCCGTTACNTTTTTAGCACCTAATACTGTAAGCCTTGTATCGCACAGCTCCAACAGGTTATTCAGGAAAGCTCGAGTTTCTCAGTTGAAACCATATTTGCAACGGAAATTATACTTGGTTTATCATGTTTATACCTGCAGTTTAGTTGCCTTACTGAGTTCTGTTTGTGCAGTTTGATTCCGTTACCCTTTTCCCATCTTGTTTACAAAATCCTGTATCAGCTGATGCATGAACCAACAAAAGTTAATATTACGTTGTCTATTCTGGGTGCACTGCCGACGCACATTAGACAAGCAGAAAATATGCTATAAGAAAGAGTTACTAAATTAATTAATACATTTTATTTTATGTGGTCACAAAACAGTGGTTGTTAGTTTTACAAACTAAACTTCGTGATAAAGTAGTAATGTATAAGTGTTCAAAATGAAATGCACAATAAAACGATCCGTATTCAAATGAAACGCAACTTCAAAACCTTTTTCACATCTCCAACCATGCTTTCCATACGTGCTTGATATTAATTCCAAAAGCATACAGAAATATTGCATAATACAGTTGATTTATTTTTATAATAAATTGACTAAATATATTTCAAATTCGTGTCGTTCAGAGCTAGTAATAGAAGAACAGTCAACTTTAAAAAAGACGGGATAACGAGGCAGACAGTGCTGCAATCTGTTGAGCACCACAAGCGGCTCACACCTCGCCGTGTATTGCTGTGCGCGTCATCTGTCCGCTCTTTCCCTAAGCATTACCAGCCAGAAAAGAATAGCTTTCGTGTGTGATATATAGCAAATTTACGAACAGATACCAATAGTTACATTTTTTCGAGAGCTCTGCATAATTTTTAAAGTAACATATATTTCCTGTACAGCAACTTTAAGTATNCAATAGTTACATTTTTTCGAGAGCTCTGCATAATTTTTAAAGTAACATATATTTCCTGTACAGCAACTTTAAGTACTAGTAATTTCTATCCTCCCAGTAATTGTTCATCTACATAAATTATACGCCATATTGTTCTCCCAAAAACCCATNTACTAGTAATTTCTATCCTCCCAGTAATTGTTCATCTACATAAATTATACGCCATATTGTTCTCCCAAAAACCCATTTCCTTGTTTCCGTGTTGTAACTATATTGTATTAATTAAACAAATAAAGTGGGACGCGCGTGAATAGTTTATAAGGAATTCTTACGTTATCCCACGTCACATATTTCCAACTCTAACTGTTTAGTATCAGTAATAGCAGAATTACTGCTTTGCAATCAATAGTCATCGGTGAGTTGTTGGTGAATAAAAGTGCATTGTCAATCAAGTTTCCGTAATTACTTTTAGTTCCAGTTATATTAGCTATGACGTCCAAGGTGTGATAATAGCTACAACTACCGCCTCGCAAATTTTAACCCAAATTCGCTGTCTCAGACAAATTAAAAAAGTGTTAACAAATATTTCATCTTTGCAAGGTTTTATGTTTTTTACTTTTGAAACCTATACATTTTTTTAGACAGATGTGAGCCTATAAATACCTTAAAATCTGTTTATCATTACAATGGAATGTGGATTATCTGACAGCGTGTTAGTAAAATTAATATACAGCAGCCACTCGACACACCAGCTGAAGGCANAATGGAATGTGGATTATCTGACAGCGTGTTAGTAAAATTAATATACAGCAGCCACTCGACACACCAGCTGAAGGCGAAAGGATACATAAACAAAAAGTAAACATTGGTGCTACTTTCGTCGAACTGTCAAATTCTCGCCAGCTTATATGAAACAGACCATATATTCGTATTCTGTGTAATTAGTAGAGTGGAAATATACCACTCCGTGATTTCATGTAAAGTTTGTTTGTAAGTCTACTATAAAATATTTGTACATACAACTTACTCCATCTTTAACACTATTTTGCTATTATATTTCTCAGAAGAAGAAATCTTACACAAACCCTCTGGTTTGTTAGACATATAATCAATAAAATCTGGGCAACTAAAATGTTTTAAGTTGTATTNAATCTGGGCAACTAAAATGTTTTAAGTTGTATTTTACTGAAATAATACGTTTTACAGGGTCAATAAATAACCTGTTTTTTTCTTGTGTCTAATGCGCGGAAATAAGTGAATGAATAAACTCTTGACATTTGCATTGTGTGCGGAAAAAAAAAAAACATATTCCACCATTTTAAGTAGTTCAGAATGGCAGTATGGATGCTTGCTGTCACTGAAATACCAAACCCATTTATCATTTCATGATAAGATTTCAAGGGCAGCGCTGTCTTTTCCCAAAAATGAGTTCAGATGAAATATCTGGTAACAAAACTTAATATCATCAATGGCTATGCCCTATTCATTCAAAACTCAATACATGTTGAACAGCTCTGATGCACATTTTATCACTTAGATTCATCTAGTTAAAACATTCAAAGTCTGAGAATTNAATACATGTTGAACAGCTCTGATGCACATTTTATCACTTAGATTCATCTAGTTAAAACATTCAAAGTCTGAGAATTGTATACACCATGTGTCTAAATATTCCAAACATACGACGTGACCAAGCCTGGCTACGACGATAAAGCCAACTTGATCTGCGGTGTTCTCAGAGTTGTGAAGTAATTGCCCGGCGCCAAGCTCTGCGGTGAGCTGATGAGATGTAGGGTCGTCGGTCGACAGCCTAGGGACTCTGGAAACACTCCGTCATATACACTCTGCCGAGGTTGTCGGCCACCTCGCACGCCGTACTCGATTATTAATAAAACAGTGGTACTGATGGTTAAGGTATTTATTACCCCGTTATGAACACTTAACTACACAGAAGACA
>NQII01001772.1:76900-114130 GCA_002778355.1 Clitarchus hookeri
TTAACAAAATTATTCACTTCATTTTCAAATCCCTTCTCCCTAGCACTAATCAATAATTAATTTGTCTTCAGGGGAATGAAAGACATTTCTGATATATACCAGTCATTTCAACAATGGATATTTTTTCTCTTTCAAGGTGTTTTATGTTTTCTTTAAAAATAGACATTAGAGAATGGATCTGATACAAATATGCCTTACTCATCCTGTTTTCAAAAAATGTTTTCAATATTTTGGGGGGGATTTGACACAGATAATAAATAAGCTTTCAAAGCATCATACATGTCAATTGTTCTTTCAATTGCAGGGAACAGAGATAATCATCTGGTTTTACAGTGACAAAGAAGTTGCTTACAAGTTATGTCTACAAAATCACAATATTCTTTGAGTTCCTCTGTTCTTACTGTATATACAGAAAAGTAATTGTACAACTTGAGCACAATACATTCCGAATCAACACTGATCTGTCTGAACCATGCTGAATTACATTATGTAGAATATGGGCTTGACAACCTACACCAACAACATCATCATTAACATACAATTTTAATTTGCAGGAAACATTGTTACCATCAGCTCGCTTTATACTGTCAAAATTAGTGTTTGTATTATCTGCAGAAAATACGACACATTTTTTTNCGCTTTATACTGTCAAAATTAGTGTTTGTATTATCTGCAGAAAATACGACACATTTTTTTGTGATTCAAAGACTCTCCAGTGTATCCCTAATGTATGATGGTATTATTTCAGCAGTTTCATTTGGGGTCGTTTTCATCTCAAACTACTTTTGTCTCAATACCTTCAGATTTATAGTCAAAATATTGGATCAAAATGGGAATAATTTTTTACATCCACGATTGCTACTGTCAGTGCAAACACCAAAACGAGAAATCCCTTTGAGGCAATCAATTATCACATCAATGGCATGTGGCCCAAGAACTTTGTATATGATCACCTTTACCTTTGTCCTTGCACATGACACTTTCTTTGCAATNCAATGGCATGTGGCCCAAGAACTTTGTATATGATCACCTTTACCTTTGTCCTTGCACATGACACTTTCTTTGCAATATCTGAATCACAATATAGCTTTGAATTTAATTTAGGTGCTGAGTCAATCAATTTATAAGATCCGTGATGATGAACTGTGTGGAATGCAAGTGTTTCTTCTACAGCAGCAACACGATGAGATGAAAGTGATAGCTGAACAAGGAATTCCTTTATGTCTATACTGCCGGAATAATCTTGTGCACTTTTTTTGTGTTTATGTGAAGGTAGATGAACTTCCAAATCCTGCACACATTTAACATAACAATCCAGTCTGGTCATGTCGTGTTAATACATGATTTTTGTCGTAATTATGTTCTAAATAAATTAAAGATAGAAAGCACATGTTAGAGTCAAATGGCAGTTAACACCGAATACAAATGGCAGGCCATTGCTGGATTTACCTCAATGCTCTAACCAATAAAAAAAAAAGTAAAATTTAAAAGCTCACCTTTATTTGCTATAGAGACATGTTGCAAGAGGACTACTGTGCTTCATGTTCATGTCTTCCCCTCTTGAACATTGTGTACTTTTTTGCTAACAAATCGCCAAACTTACATTTGCTTTTCGGCATTTTGCAAAACATGTTGCATNGAACATTGTGTACTTTTTTGCTAACAAATCGCCAAACTTACATTTGCTTTTCGGCATTTTGCAAAACATGTTGCATTCAAAACAGAACTTTCGCCACAGAAACAACAAACCATAGACAAACTGTTAAGAGATGCTAGACAGGCAGGATTGATATAGATCGCACACTGCCCAAAATGTAGGACCTTTAAGATTATTCCAAAATTCCTCTCAGACACCAGGCAGAGGGTTAAAATGTAAGACATGTCCGGAAATTTTCTGGATGTCTGGCAACCCTTCGAAGTTTGTACAGTGCAAATTCACACCTACCATTTAAGATCCAGAGTTAAGCCTAGTCTACAACCAACTTGACGCAAAACATTATACACGTCACCATAAGAAAATGGCATGTCTATAACGTTAACAGGTAAGAAAATAAAAGAAATATAGTAATATACACACACATATTTTAATTTGTGTTTGTAATAAAAAAAAACTTTTGTAAAAAAATTTTTTTCTACAGACTTTATACTTACATTCAATTATTTTTTAATGTGTTTTGCATTAGGTATTGATTTCATGTAACATTTGACAGAATAAAAATATACAGCAATGGTGGTGCCATCTATTGCCAAACGTCTGTACTATTTGTTTTCGCTTGTCTGTGATTGGAATTCAATTGGCTGGCGTTACACGTCAAGACATGAATGTCGACCAACTTTTAACAGATTGCGTTTGACGTTGTGGCAACATTTAACGTTGATTGTACCCAGAGCTATTACTCTCCATGGATTCATGACTTATTGCAACATGTTACTGTAGGGTCAATGCAATTGTAGCCAAGTCTTTACAAAAATCAGTCCACAAATGCTGTTTACAATATTTACCGTCTTGTACATTAATTTTTTTCTCTGCATATTTCGTTAATCAGTGGCGCTGTGTATACATTAAGTATTTCAGTATCACTTAAATGATTTATTTTGTAAGGTTTATGTAAAATGCTATATATGTGAACAAAAGGTTATAATAAAGTTTAATTAATTAGCTCATTATACTTGTGTTTGTACATAGTGATAAGTATCATCAGACAGCATAGCATATGTCACTAGCATTGCATTTCCCTTGCATAGGGTGAGCATCCTACGCTGTGATGACCTTATAGACCCTGTANAGCATATGTCACTAGCATTGCATTTCCCTTGCATAGGGTGAGCATCCTACGCTGTGATGACCTTATAGACCCTGTATGTGTAATGTGCTTCCAGACTAGCATTAGGCTGGTGAGTGAGATTGCAGAGAGGGATTTCAAGTGTCTCAAGGGAAACATTTATTGGTCTGTGCAGTAATAACTTTACATGTATAAGTAGCGTGTACTGTAGGGTGTAGTAGTCTTGACAACTATTGGGGCTTGTAATGATCTGAAGTAAGAAATATTAAACAAGCATGGAAAGTCAGTATTAAAGAACATCTCATAAAATATTAATAAAAATTAATGGGGGTTCTCAAAGTGATGCCTATGTATTTAATTTTGACTTAACTGTTAATAGGCGTTTTCATTTCTGACTGTTTAAAAAATAGCAGGATATGTAAACTTTGAAGTTGTCGGGTGAAAGCGACAGCAAAATATTTGAGACTACACAAAATTTACAGTATTTTTTAGAATGTTGTATTTAGNGTTGTCGGGTGAAAGCGACAGCAAAATATTTGAGACTACACAAAATTTACAGTATTTTTTAGAATGTTGTATTTAGAAAGTTCAGTGTATTTTATTAACAGTGAATGTCTGTAACTGGTGGTATATTTTTGTGACCGGCATTGCATTCATAGTTTGACACAGTGTTCTCATACCAGTTTTCTTAAATGGTAATAAAATAAGTTCCTAAACACCAGTGATTGACAGGTATCACTTTACCAATCTTGGACAGCACGAGAGCTATGAAGTACGTTAGGTGCTAATTAAGTTCACTGCAACTTGCTGATGAGGTCATGAGNTCTTGGACAGCACGAGAGCTATGAAGTACGTTAGGTGCTAATTAAGTTCACTGCAACTTGCTGATGAGGTCATGAGACAGCATTCAGCCATACCTGTTTGCAGCCTGGTACACTGAAAGGAACATTATCGCAGTAGAATCTTGATACAAATTACATAAAGGATGTTGAAATAATACTTACTACTGAAGAGTATTTTATACTAAACATGTATTCAATTATATCACATCTGCCGGGGATTTGAAAGCTGTGAGACTTTTGACTGTATCTTTAAAAACATTGATTATGCACATCACATAATGTGGTTTTTAACTGAATATATCAAAATTTAACAAAGGAATTCAGCAAATCAAAGCTCTGCATAAACCTAGGATTTTTTGGTGGGTTGTNTCTTGGACAGCACGAGAGCTATGAAGTACGTTAGGTGCTAATTAAGTTCACTGCAACTTGCTGATGAGGTCATGACAGCATTCAGCCATACCTGTTTGCAGCCTGGTACACTGAAAGGAACATTATCGCAGTAGAATCTTGATACAAATTACACAAAGGATGTTGAAATAATACTTACTACTGAAGAGTATTTTATACTAAACATGTATTCAATTATATCACATCTGCCGGGGATTTGAAAGCTGTGAGACTTTTGACTGTATCTTTAAAAAAATTGATTATGCACATCACATAATGTGATTTTTAATTGAATATATCAAAATTTAACAAAGGAATTCAGCAAATCAAAGCTCTGCATAAACCTAGGATTTTTTGGTGGGTTGTNTGAATATATCAAAATTTAACAAAGGAATTCAGCAAATCAAAGCTCTGCATAAACCTAGGATTTTTTGGTGGGTTGTAGGGGCCTGGCTGAAGTGTAAAATGCTCTGGTGAACCACAAGAGCGCAGGTAAAACCCACCCTTACACTTCAGGTAAACTGGGTAGGTCTCAGGGTGATGTAAAGTGTGTGCTTTCCCATAATATTTGTCAAATTCATTGGCTTTCAAGAGAGCCTGGTGGTTGAGTGATCAACTGGCTGGCCTCCTATCACTGTTTGACAAAGGCAAGAAAGTAGAGAAAAAGGGNGGGGGGGGGGGATTTGAAACCCAGTTTTCCAAGTTTATTTCAATTTGCACACATAATATGATAAAAATGATGTGTAATGAAAGCCAGAGGCATTAAGAGGAATGCATAATCCCCAGGTTACGCAGGTAAAGTGAAGATGAAAAGGCTCGAAATGCTTCTGACAGTAATATAAGTAGATGTAGATATGGCATCAGCAATCCAGTGACGCCGTGCACACATTCGCATCTAGCACTCTAATGCTGCAAAACAATTTCACTAAAACAAAATAATTCGAAATTAAACCAAATAATAACCCTTTCAGACCCTGTATCGTAACATATATGTTTATTTCACTATCAGTGATCTTGACAAGTTATACTGTCAGCCTGAAAGAGACTTAACAGTAGACTGAGCTAACTGAAATTTGTGTTAATTAATTCACAACCCTGAGATTTTTTTATTAAAGAATTTCTTTAAAGACATTTTTGGCACTATAAAAAAAATTAGATTCAAGCTTTTGTTTAAAATTAGTTGCAGAGACGGTGACTGACAGATTTTAGTAACTCAAACTAATAATCTAGGTCAAATTTATTTTCCTCCAATTATTTTGTCTGAAACGTTCAAAGACTTTTTTGCAATAAATACATATCAATGTTTTCTGGTGTATATGTATATATTTTTTCCTGTTTTCACTACGAGAGGGTGCCTTCGGGCTAGTTATGTTTTACAAATGCCTTCACAGAGTTTACCTTACCCCAACCTGTTTCTTGGTTTCCAGTGATTCAACCACTTTTTTTTCTTTGTCTTGTTTACTCACAATCTCAATTACTATTGTGATTGTGTGCCTGCACCAGCCAGATATACGCTTTAGATGAGACGATGAATTAAAAAAAATTGTACGTTGGTTTCAGACTTCAGTAATTAATTTTTTCAACACCCTTAACATAAAACAACCGTTCCTACGTAAACATGCATCATAGTTTATGTAAATAATGGGGACATACCAGTTTGCATAATATGCATGCAACAGCACCACAAACAAGAGGTACATTATGGCTGAAGTTAAAATGGTGTCTTTTGATTATAACTTTCGTCACACTAATTTTCCAATCACAACATTCATTTTGTAGGTACATACATAGTGGTACAAAACAATTTTTCTACAGTCTTAGAATTAGCGTACTGCATGTTGCTGAAATAGTCGCACAATTCTGAAGTAGTATTAGTCGCACTGACAAAAATTACACTGCATTGGTATTTATAAAAACAAGAAAAGAATTTGGCAAAAAAATTTACGAAATAATAATTTTCACATAAGCTGCATCACTTAACTTTTAATGTACTAAAATGAAATATGAAAGTGAACTATTTATTTACATCTTAACACAATGCAAACGCATACTCACAGAGCACAGCAATAACTTATCAAGTTCTGGGTGTCGAGAATACTGTACGAATCCACTGTTGCACTTTCACTTTCATTGCAAGGCGAGCCAAACCAATGTTCTTCCCGTACCATTCAACATTATAATTAAAATGAACTTTCCAATTCTTGTCAAGGAACCGTTTGTAAAACACTGACATTTCTTCTGCAGATAACGTTTTCTTATCTTTTGCAGTAGGATCTAAAGCACATTGTGAAGCAATGTATGCTTCTCGTTCCTGTGAAAAAAAAAAAAAAAATTAAGCAGTTACCACATAATTTAAAACTGTAACATAAGTCACGATAAAGCATGAAAATACTTGATTCAAAATCATTACACGAACCCTCCAGTAAATCAATTTTTTTTCAACTTTGGAAAAATATTACAGAGCAATAGGATAACAATGTGCTATTAAGTAACGCCATGGCTGCAACCATAGAGGGACTAGCATAACACGTGCCTCGGGCACTGTGCTAGGAGGAGGTGCTCAGAGAAGGTATAAAACATCAAATTAGTAGTGAATAAATATTCTGCTAAAGAATTTTCTGTTGTTCATTTACTGTTTTCTTTGTTTATATTTTGACATGACATTTGTGTTGTCCACAGTTTGTTTTATTTATATTTGCAGCAGGTTTATTATGTTACTACTTTATGTTTATTTATTTTATTGGTTTAAGTAATGTATGCTAAATCAGTATTTATTTGAGTTAACTATTTTAAAATTTATTTTGCAACTGTCTCTTTCACGCATGCTAATCTTTAGTTTTTTCATTGTCTATTTATAGGTTAGCTTTTTTGTGATTTCTTTGGCGAACGATTCAAAATTACGAGTAATGTATTGGGCTAATAAACTTCATTATTATGATCAAATATTTTAGTTCCAGTTTCCTGATCAGTCTTTGTCGTTTGACTTGGGTCTTCTCTTACAATGTGATTCATCGTAAGGCAGGGCAATGCCGAAATTAATTCTATTTGACCACATCATTGTAACTTTTAATATTGTTTTGTAGCCAAATGATTAAGTTTATGTTGTTTTNTTAATTCTATTTGACCACATCATTGTAACTTTTAATATTGTTTTGTAGCCAAATGATTAAGTTTATGTTGTTTTGTTCAGGGAATGTAAAGAAGAGTTCCTTGAGCCGAGTTTTCTTTTAAATTGATGATCTTAAAATTGAAGTGTAACATCAAGACGCCGAGATCATCAAAATGGTATTCTCTACCACATTATTTTAATTTTGCCAACTTCACAATGTTTGAATATGTGTTGCAACAAAGNACAAAAATTACACTGCATTGGTATTTATAAAAACAAGAAAAGAATTTGGCAAAAAAATTTACGAAATAATAATTTCCACATAAGCTGCATCACTTAACTTTTAATGTACTAAAATGAAATATGAAAGTGAACTATTTATTTACATCTTAACACAATGCAAACGCATACTCACAGAGCACAGCAATAACTTATCAAGTTCTGGGTGTCGAGAATACTGTACGAATCCACTGCTGCACTTTCACTTTCATTGCAAGGCGAGCCAAACCAATGTTCTTCCCGTACCATTCAACATTATAATTAAAATGAACTTTCCAATTCTTGTCAAGGAACCGTTTGTAAAACACTGACATTTCTTCTGCAGATAACGTTTTCTTATCTTTTGCAGTAGGATCTAAAGCACATTGTGAAGCAATGTATGCTTCTCGTTCCTGTGAAAAAAAAAAAATTAAGCAGTTACCACATTATTTAAAACTGTAACATAAGTCACGATAAAGCATGAAAATACTTGATTCAAAATCATTACAGGAACCTTTCAGTAAATCAATTTTTTTTTCAACTTTGGAAAAATATTACAGAGCAATAGGATAACAATGTGCTATTAAGTAACACCATGGCTGCAACCATAGAGGGACTAGCATAACACGTGCCTCGGGCACTGTGCTAGGAGGAGGTGCTGAGAGAAGGTATAAAACATCAAATTAGTAGTGAATAAATATTCTGCTAAAGAATTTTCTGTTGTTCATTTACTGTTTTCTTTGTTTATATTTTGACATGACATTTGTGTTGTCCACAGTTTGTTTTATTTATATTTGCAGCAGGTTTATTATGTTACTACTTTATGTTTATTTATTTTATTGGTTTAAGTAATGTATGCTAAATCAGTATTTATTTGAGTTAACTATTTTAAAATTTATTTTGCAACTGTCTCTTTCACGCATGCTAATCTTTAATTTTTTCATTGTCTATTTATAGGTTAGCTTTTTTGCGATTTCTTTGGCGGACAATTCAAAATCACGAGTAATGTATTGGGCTAATAAACTTCATTATTATGATCAAATATTTTAGTGTATGAAGTTCCAGATTCCTGATCAGTCTTTGTCGTTTGACTTGGGTCTTCTCTTACAATGTGATTCATCGTAAGGCAGGGCAATGACGGAATTAATTCTATTTGACCACATCATTGTAACTTTTAATATTGTTTTGTAGCCAAATGATTAAGTTTATGTTGTTTTGGCCAGGGAATGTAAAGAAGAGTTCCTTGAGCCGAGTTTTCTTTTAAATTGATGATCTTAAAATTGGAGTGTAACATCAAGACGCCAAGACCNAATTGATGATCTTAAAATTGGAGTGTAACATCAAGACGCCGAGATCATCAAAATGGTATTCTCTACCACATTATTTTAATTTTGCCAACTTCACAATGTTTGAATATGTGTTGCAACAAAGTGTTATTGGCTAAAGAGAGTTATCCTGCAAAGAAAATTTTGTTCATTTTAAGAAGATTTTTATTTAAATTGTTATGTGTACATTTTTGCCTAGTAGCCCATCCAAGTTCATGCTTTATTTAAGCGGGCACTTAAAATAGACACAAAAATTTAAAAAGTGAAGATTTAATTTTTTTTTTAATTTTAATTAACTTTTATATATTTTAAATTATAATTTTTTCACGTATTAATTACTAACAATATTTTCAGTTTTTAGTACATAAAAATTTGCTAACTGCCAATTCAAACTTAAAATCAGATATCAGAATGGTCAGCATCTACCATAAAATAGTGTTCAACATTAAAGTTAGTGTGTTTTAACTAATGCCATTTGTTTTATTTAGTACTGTTTCTGGTTTTTACGTCCTAAGTATGTAGTATTTTTCAACACTTTTAGTATACTCACCAGTCCACGAAGAGGGTTGTCATGCTATACTCCTAATTCACAAGTCCATACCTACTTGCTAACATTTGGCTTACCACTAATATACAGTGACTCACATTAATATTCGGCCATCAATGATTATCATAGTTTCATGGCCTTACGTTACATTAGAAATAAAGATAAACATAAAACATATTGCACAATCATTCTTGTGTGCTTTAAATGAAATGCAATAGTAGCCAATAACTGAACTAAGCAGTGCAAGTTAGTGAAACACAATATTTGGTCCTCGCGTGCTTCATAAGTACGTCACTTTAATATTCGGCCAGTTGTGGTAGACGCGTGGCACAGGCATGATGCACATTGCTTTCGTACCTCGTGTCATTCCCTGCAAGCTCTCTGCGCTGAGAGGTTGTATTTGGTAGCTTTGTTAGCTGCGTCAGTCAGGCAAATTGGACGTAGGGGNCGTACCTCGTGTCATTCCCTGCAAGCTCTCTGCGCTGAGAGGTTGTATTTGGTAGCTTTGTTAGCTGCGTCAGTCAGGCAAATGGGACGTAGGGGCAAGAATACAACATTTGAACAGCAGCAGCTGGTCATTTTTCATCATGCAAAGAAGAAATATCAACGAGAAATTGCGGAGCACTTGAATCTGCTAAGGTCCACAGTCGGAGACATCATAAAAAGGTTTCAGAAGTAAGCCAGAATAGATTTGGTACCTCAAAAAGGACAGCCAAAGAAGCTAAGCGAGAGAGAAGAACATCTAGTAATCAGGAAAATAAAGAAAGATTGAAAATTAGTGTTTGCAAACTTACCATGGAGGTACTCAATGAATGTGGAAAGAACGTCCATCCAGAAACCATACAAGTTATCAGAAGAGCAGGATATAATGGCAGGGTATCTAGAATAAAGCCTTCCATTAATGGGGCAAATAGAAGAAAACGACTTACATTCGCAAAAGACCACGCTGACAAAGATGAAATCTGGTGGAATGATGTTATTTTTGCTGATGAGACGAAATTGAATGTGTTTGGTTCAGATGGTAGGGTAACAGTATGGCGCAAGCCAAATCAGGAGCTAAAACCTGGGAACATGCAACCTACTGTGAAACACAGTGGAGGTAGTATTATGATCTGGGGTTTTATATATTCAGCAGGTGTTGGAGAGGCTGTACATATTGATAGAACAATGAAAAAGGAAGATGATCTCAACATCCTGAAAGCAAACCTACACAAGAGAGCTGATAATCTGGACATTAGGAACACGCATAAGTTCTACCAAGATAATGACCCAAAACACAAATTGTACATTGTCAAGAGCTGGCTTTTGTATAACTGCCCCAAAGTCATTAACACACTTCCTCAATCACTCGACCTGAATACCATAGAAAATCTGTGGGATGAGCTCAAAAGAAGACCGCATACTACAACAATTAGGTCCACAGAAGAATTAGAGAAAAGGTTCAAGGAAGAATGGAGTAAAATTGGCTCCGAATGTACCAGGAAAATAATTGCTAATATACCACAACGTCTGCGAGAAGTAATTAAACAGAATGGCCATGCTACCAGGTACTAAAAGACTGTTTGTTTAGTTTGCAAAGAGGATTATGTTTGTGTTTGAATGATGATGGCAGAATATTAAAATGGCGTAGTTATGCAGCATGGGATGATAAAATCATATTTTTTTGTTAAGATGCATTGTTCATGTTCGTTATTGGCTACCGCTATATTTCATTTAAAGCACACAATAATGATTGTGCAATATGATTTATGTTTATCATCATTACTTATGTAACATAAGGCCATGAAACTGCGATAATCATAGGTGGCCAAATATTAATGTGAGACACTGTATGTTGTCTTGAGTTATGTTATTGTGTTTGTTCTATGGGCAGATGAAAGAGGTTAGGGGAGAGTTCAATGTTGAGAAATACATACTTACATAATAAATTACATAACCCAATTCAGCAATCTGGGTTATGTTTTCTCCCAACGGCCTATACAGTGCCACCATTGTAGATGTGTTATATTCTCTCTCTCCCTGTTCCACCATTACTCTCTATTTATTCTACTATTTATTAACAACACAATTATCATATCATACATTTAATTGTTTTTTTTAATGTTTATTATGCAATTTATTGTTTATCATTAAATTAAATTTGCAAAAATCTCATGCATGAATGTACTTCACATTGTAATGTTCCGCCTCGTTTACTACAGTATTTATAATAATGCAGCCGCACAGTTGGGCGCCATGTTGTAATGTTGCGGAAGTATTACCCTGCCGAATGTTTACGTTGCCACGGCTTGCTCATAGGTAGAATACGAGACTCAGTACCAGGTAACCCCGATTAATTAAATGAAGAAGTTCCAGATTAGGTTGCTTTATACTTTATTTATCATTGAAGTTTCACAATGCACAGACGACTTTCCAGTTTGCAGAGTACGAACTTTCATAATTAGTTATACCAGTGCAGAAAACAGCGCCACAGTAGTTTACAGTTTATAAATGTCTCAAACTTGCCTCGCAAGACTAAGTTACGAAGGCAGGAGGGATGTTCGTTCCCTCCTGGTACCCTAACGACCCACACCCTTTCGAGCTGGTGCGTCTTCTCACGCCCGACGCGTCTTCTTGGACGGTTGGTTACTTTCTTTTTAGGCGATAGGCACCACCAGTATATATTAGGCAGGCCTATCTCTCCCTTCTCCTAAGATAAGCGCATGGCCTCCGGCATCTGCCAGTAGCTCATCCAAAACTACGCNCCTCGCAAGACTAAGTTACGAAGGCAGGAGGGATGTTCGTTCCCTCCTGGTACCCTAACGACCCACGCCCTTTCGAGCTGGTGCGTCTTCTCACGCCCGACGCGTCTTCTTGGACGGTTGGTTACTTTCTTTTTAGGCGATAGGCACCACCAGTATATATTACGCAGGCCTATCTCTCCCTTCTCCTAAGATAAGCGCATGGCCTCCGGCATCTGCCAGTAGCTCATCCAAAACTACGCTGTGTCCCGCGCTCACAACATGTTATTGTACCCGCAACGGCCGCATAACCAAAACAACAACTTTCGAAACTAGACGGTAAACGGACTCCGTAAACAGCAGATGTCCATTCTATAACCTTCAAAAGCACACGTCTGCTCTACAAAGGATAAAAATATTTTTGCCATTTTACTACTAAATTAATTTATGTTATATTTGTATCATGTTAACACAAAAACTGACACTGTCAAATGTCAATATGATAAAACGTACCATATACACCTCAAAAAAGTGATACTTCAGGGTTGCTTGGAACTTTCTTTCATCTTTAAAATTTGGTATTTTTCTGAGCCCTATTTCCAACATATTGTATGTGGCGCAGTTCATAATAATATTTTTTTTTCTCGGCGTAAATAAAAAATCTAGTTGAATCACATATTTTAATTTTTAGGTAATAAGGATATTAACATTTAGGCTTACTTTTAGTGCATTAAAATGTTAATTTATTACAACAAAATTCTATGATAAGTACACTACTGGTTTCTGATAGTTTCTATTATCTGGTAATCTGATGGCTAGTGTGTGTGAATTCCAATTCGAGACAATATTGCATGTTTGGACAATGCAAAATACTCTAATAAAGAAACTTTCCAATTTTTTAAAGAAATTACAGCAAATTCATATTCAATCACCATTATGCAATCATACTGACAATCTTTTACTAAACTATCACATGTGCACACTCCGAAATGGATAGTGCAGCACAGTATGTGTTAACAGAACTGTTTCACNCTTTTACTAAACTATCACATGTGCACACTCCGAAATGGATAGTGCAGCACAGTATGTGTTAACAGAACTGTTTCAGCAGTATCCGTATGTCACAATTCATTGAGAACCACCGTAAGTCTTCAAATTATTATTTTGGCTAGTATTTCACTAGTTCCTTAAAATTACATTTTCAACTATGACAATGCTTACTTTAACAAAAAAAAATTCAGCCAAGAAAATATGATTTAATTGCTTACATATAATAAAAAAAAAACAATTACTCTGCCCCCTAGCTTTTAATTCTACCGGCACAGATGGAATAAACCCAATTTGTAATGCACAGTACAACCGATGAGATCGTTGGCAGCAAAANCCCAATTTGTAATGCACAGTACAACCGATGAGATCGTTGGCAGCAAAACAGATGAATTCAACATTAATTTTCATATAAAATGCATTCTTAACACAATTTTCACCATGTATGTAACAAAAATACCTAAAGCATGAGCAATGTATGTAAACATGGAAATTTTCCACCTTGATTTGCTGGGTGAAGACTGAAATTTACCAGCATGCAAGTGCTAATATGTTTGCAAACAGTTGAATTGAGAGATTTGGATGGTTTTTAACGTCTTGAGAGCCAATGAGGATGAAATGCAAGAGTGGTGGAAACGGCAGATTTCCGAGGAAACCCGCCAACCAGCTGCATCATCCGTCAGGATTCCCACTTGCGAAAAATCCACGAGTGACTGGGCCGGGGATTGAACCCGGTTCGCCTTGGTGGGAGGCAAGTAGTCTAACCACTCGGCCACCGCAGCCCCTTTGCAAACAGCATGGCACAGATGTGTTACATACACTGATCTGAAAACTGACACAGATACTTACTCTCTGTCTCGTATAACTTGGCATTTGGACAGTCAGTGAGTGGCAACTTGATGTATACGAAATAAACAGTGTGCCATTTAAAAAATCCTGCATCAGCTGATGCATGAACGAATGAAAATTAATATTACATTGGCTATTCTGACTGCACTGCCCAGGCACATCAGACAAGCAGAAAATACGCGGATAAGAACGAGATCTTAGATGAATTAATACATTTTATTTTATGTGATTACAAACCAGCTGTTATTAGCGTTACAAACTAAACTTTGTACTAAAGTAGTAACATATATATATGTGCGTGTTCAAAATTAATGTAAATTAAATGGTCCGTATTCAAATGAAACGCAATTTCAAACATTGGGAGTTCTTTTTACATTGTACCCCCGCTCTCCACACCTTCGAAACATGCTTGATATTAATTCCAAAAGCCTACAGAAATATCACAGCGTATTGTTGAATAATTTTTTCAAATAATTTGACGAAATATATTTTAAACTCTTGTCGTTTCGAGCCATTAATAGTAAAAAAGTAAACTTTTACAAAGATGGAATCAAGCGGCAGGCCAATGTGCTGTTGAGGGACATGCTCGGCTCACAACATGCCCTTCCACGCTATCTGTTAACCAGCTCCAAAATCACAACCAGCCAGAAAAAATATAGTTTTCTTGTGTAAAATGACAAATTTATGAACAGATACCAATGGTTTTATTTGTCGGCGAGCTCTGTATAATTTTTTAAGTTACATTCGTATTTCCGTGTATAACGATTTTGATTACTGGTGCAATTCTTACGTTATTCCATGCCACATATTTCTAACTCAAGTTGTTTGGTATCAGTAATAGCAGAATAACTGCTTTGCAAAAGTCGTTGGTAAGTTGTTTGTTAGCAAATGAAAAGTGCGTTGTCAAGCAAGTTCCCCGAATTAGTTTTATTTCCAGTCTTAACATATTAGCTGTAACATCCAAAATGTGATAAGAACTAAAATTACCGTCTCGCAAATGTTAACCCAAATTTATTGTCCATAACAAATAAAAAAAAGAGATTAACAAGTATTACATTTTTTTGCAAGGTTTTACATTTTTTTTTACTTTTATAGCCTACAAATTTTTTAGATAGATGTCAGTCTATAAACNGTATTTCCGTGTATAACGATTTTGATTACTGGTGCAATTCTTACGTTATTCCATGCCACATATTTCTAACTCAAGTTGTTTGGTATCAGTAATAGCAGAATAACTGCTTTGCAAAAGTCGTTGGTAAGTTGTTTGTTAGCAAATGAAAAGTGCGTTGTCAAGCAAGTTCCCCGAATTAGTTTTATTTCCAGTCTTAACATATTAGCTGTAACATCCAAAGTGTGATAAGAACTAAAATTACCGTCTCGCAAATGTTAACCCAAATTTATTGTCCATAACAAATAAAAAAAAAGAGATTAACAAGTATTAGATTTTTTTGCAAGGTTTTACATTTTTTTTTACTTTTATAGCCTACAAATTTTTTAGATAGATGTCAGTCTATAAACNATTTTTTTGCAAGGTTTTACATTTTTTTTTACTTTTATAGCCTACAAATTTTTTAGATAGATGTCAGTCTATAAACACCTTAAAATTTGTTTAGCATTACAATGGAAAGTGAATTAGCTGACAGCATGTTAATAAAATAAATACACAGCCACCACTTGACGCACCAGCTGATGGCAAAAGGATAGATAAACAAAAAGTAAACATTGGCGCTACTTTCGTTGAATTGTCAAAATCTTGCCAAGTTACACGAGACAGAGAGTTTCTCCGCTCCAGTTAATAACAAATTTCCCTACTAAGTCTCATGTTATAAGTGACCTGTGATTCACAATACATGATGTCAGCAATGATGCCACACTGTGGAACTGACACGAGTATAAGTCTACTCAATAACTTAATAATTTAGACTATAACATGCATGCAAGCAGAAAAATGGTTTGGATGTAAAAATGAAATACTGGTAGATTCCTAGTGTTACTGAGCAAATGATGCAAAATGCTATTGACAAGTTCCCCACAACAGGGTTCTAAATGTGAGGAATGTTAGGAGTGATTTGTATAAATCTGCCATGAAATGCTACGTCAAGATAAGATGGTGCCCTAAGACAGTAACAGCATCATGAACAAAATGTACATGGCAGTGTGGTCGGTCTCTTTGGATCGCCTACAGGTGGGCAGTGGCTCCACTTTTTATTGTAGTTTTTACTCCTGTTGTTAAGAATGATTTTTGGGTTGNATCGCCTACAGGTGGGCAGTGGCTCCACTTTTTATTGTAGTTTTTACTCCTGTTGTTAAGAATGATTTTTGGGTTTATTTTCGTTTGTGCCTTAATAATACAAGAAAAGATGCAAAATTATGTTGAGATTTATTTCTTAATGTTGCCACTGCACTTATATAGTTAATGGAGGGGGGGAAAAAAATCATAAAATTTGATAGTTGCTCTTGTTNCTTAATGTTGCCACTGCACTTATATAGTTAATGGAGGGGGGGAAAAAAATCATAAAATTTGATAGTTGCTCTTGTTCCAGCACAATAATGCAAAATAATAATTTGAGACACATTAACACAAAAACAAGTACATATTTCCATGAGATGGAAAGTCTCTGATTGCAACAGAATAGCAGCTCTGTGACATCGGCAGTGCCTCCTCTCCCTTTTGAGCCCCTGTTGACACACACTCCCTGTGCTGCAGGCCTGCGCACTTGACCATGACGTCGTGGACCACCAGGTCTGCGCTGCAACCAACCCAGTGCATCCGACCGTGTGCGTGCTATCCATGCCGACCCCCAAGGTCAGTTCTTCAGTGATGCGAGTTATTACAGGGGGCTGCATTGGAAAATAATTGTAAATAGCTGAATTAGGGTGTGCATTACATTTAACTAGTAAGGAAATTACGTGGCACATGGAAGTAACGTCAGAGTAAGTGCCCTCATGTGGTGAGGGAGATGTGTTGCACGCACGTGGTCACCCCACATCAGTGCATCTCAACGGAAATACCCATTTTAATTAGAAGCCCTGAGTAAAGAAAGCTCAACCAGGTACTTAGTGTATTTCTATAAGGGATGATTATGCATTTCATGTAATTTAAAGAGTTGTTGTTTTGAACAGAAGAAACTAGGGGAGCAACCCCGCCAACTTGACAACACTACATTCTCACATGTACCAATAGCACATTTCTCAGCATAATTCAAGGATTTAATTAGTATTTATGTCTATGCAAATTAATTGTTTAGTGCAAAAGTATCACAAAGGATGCACATGCATGTAACAGTACCATTTGCTTGTTTGTGAAACTCACGTCATTCATATCATCAAAGAATTATGTTTTGGCATGCAGTGTTGACGAGGACAAATGCTGCAGTGCCACTAGCTCATTCAGTTGGTCTTACTGGGGAACAGAGGTAGCACGTGTTTCGCGGCCCTGAGCCTTATTTGTTTTGTCAGTCGCCATTCAGCACCATAGTTTAATTATTTAACATGCTGGAACCTTGCTATTTGTTTGCTGCCCCGGACAAGCACCTCGCAGACACAACTGTAACCCCCACCGGTCTTCATTTTTCATTAATTGTAAGTCGCCCGAGAGGCGCTTTGCTACTGTAAGTCGGCCAGTGTNAACCCCCACCGGTCTTCATTTTTCATTAATTGTAAGTCGCCCGAGAGGCGCTTTGCTACTGTAAGTCGGCCAGTGCGAGGCCTAAGCTGCACGCCCACTTAAGTGCAGGTGTCTGCCCTCTGGAATACATGCAAGTATCAAGTGACATTATTTGTGTATTTTCTTCCAGTAGGGTACTTTGTACACCTGGTAGTCGCTTCACTGCAAACTTTTGGAGGATGGCCTGAATCCATCCAATAGAGTGTTTTCTGGGGTTAACCTGTTGTGTGTTCATGACAGGGTGTCATGACAAACTGGGCGCATCATGCCCGCATAGCCGCCACACGACAATATTGAACGTAACAAGTGTAATGTCTTGCAAGTATTCTTGAGGTTATCCCACATTCTGTCTGAGTTCTGCAGCTGTGAGTTACTACAGCAGCGAGTTACCATGACTGCGTCTGACCAGCCAAAATTGGTCAGCAACTACAACCGCGTTCACACTGGGATTCAGGATTTCGGCCATCGACCAGGCCGTGATAAGTCTTGTGCTAATCTGAGTCATTAATTGATTATTTGGCGCCCTTATGGACATTACCACCACCAGCACCATCAAGTACATACTCATTACATCCTCGGTAACGTCTTGGGTAAGGGAATTACCGGCCCAGTTAGAGAACCATCCAACCCTGCAACCCACTGGTGGTCATTTATTTGTATTGAACCAAGCTCAGATTACTTAAATTTGCTGAGTAATTATTTTACACATAAAACATATTTTTTCAATTTTATTGTAATTTATTAGATGCAAAATGTGTGTTTAATTTTCCCTGCTAGCCACGGTTTTATTACTGTTATGATTATACAGATGAGACAGTGTTTTATTTAAGAGGTTTTTTTTGTTTTTGTTATTAGTACGCATGTCAATTTTTATAAAATACATGTAATAACATTTTATCTTGGTTCTCTATATGGCTTTATGGTCACCTGAAGCAATGGATGTTCTGTGTTCTCAAATCTTCTGTAGTAATTTTTTTTCTGTAATTTGTAATAAAATGCAGGAATACAATTTTTATATACACAGATCATTACAACTTATTTTATGCTTCTTTTCATGATTTTTGCAGAACTCATCAAGTTAGGAATACATGCTAATTGTATCAACGTATGGAGTTCCTGATAAGGAAACTTGGTTCGTGAAGACTTGTGGTGAGTCTTTTGATTCCTGCGCGTCCCCTCCTATATCTCCACCATTTAAAAGTTTTTTTTTTCTTACTTGGTGATTAAAGTCACGGGAAACCATTTCTTTTAAGATCTTTCGAGTTAAATTTCTGTACTGTGTGTGTTCATACTGGAGATGCCTTAATTTATTGTGTCAAACCAATAATAGTCTAATGCATATGCTGCACCCTTCCTCAAAAAAGGTGAGTAATGCTGATTTGTAACATTTAATGATGGTACTGCAGATTCATAACAGTAAATCAACTTAATACTGAAGAATAATTTATTTTAATATAATCATCAGTTACTTTACACTGCAAAAGAAGGAAATCATATGCTATTACAGGTTTTCAGTGGCCCTGTATGTCGAGATACTAAATTGAAAAACTGCAAAAACAATTATTTGCTTGCTTATCTTATGTTAGATTACATGGCAAGAAACTGTGATTCACCTTTTATTCTAGGGCAGCTGAAATGGTCCTGTTAAATATGAGAAATGGTTTACATTATAACTGTCACAATATCATACTTCTAATTTACACAAACACCAACAGAAAACTGTCACTACCCACCAACTGAATGTTCAAATCACACTTCTTCAATTATCTTCATTAAGTGACAATATGAATAAAAATAAAATTAACATGCAAAAATAAGAAAAATCAAACCAGTATTACAAGCAACAAAACTTCAAAAATGTGCTAAAAATATTAATTGCACACGTTGCCATGGTGTACTCGTGCCATAGATGGTGCACACAACCGATTGCTGCAGGTTCACACAGGAGTGTTTAAATTTTAGAGATAGTATATCATAGTCATTTGATAACACATAAAACTTAAAAAGACAAGCTTATGCAGGAGAATACCAGTAATTTTCTGTGCTATTTCAGAACTATAAAGTAAGATTTTGTGCAGCATTGTAATGGTGAAGAAAAAACTGGCATTTTCACCATTAAATAAGAATGTTTCATTACAAATATTACAGTGTTTACCTGTCAAATAGCATAATGTTATAGCGTTTCTGAGTTTGTGAGGGATAAGGGTCTTAATAAAAATAAAAGAACTAAATTTAATGTTTTATTTATTTATAACGCTACAAAAGTACAAACAGCTATTACTTACAACATTAAACTACCTATTATTACTATTAACACTTTTTATTCTCAGTGAGTGCAATATTTAACGTAAATTTCAATTCTAATTAAAGTTCTTATTTAAAGTCCATTCGTTACAGTTACTTAATTCACACCTATTATTTACACATATTCAATCCAACTGTCTACTGCCATAATTAGAAATGTCTGTCACTCGCGCATCCAGCCACACAGCCCTGCCGGTCAGCCTCACTCACCACTGTACAAATGCTCGCAGACTTCGTTCTCGCTGCTCACTGTCATCACTGTTCAGTCACTTTGCTGGTTGTGCACACCTAGTACTTAAGCCCTAACAAGGCTTCAGGCTTTAGAATGTCTACTTCGGGGCCTGCTGCAGATTATATAGTTCAGGCAGTCTGATCCAAAAGGTTCCTCGCATTCCGAGCTGTGACGAGGAAGGTGAGAGCAATTACCAAAACATTCTTGCAACGATAACCCCAGACATTCAATCCCCAACGATGGGAAGTGGCATGAGTCCTGATAGACTTATCGGGGCACATGTCAATCTTCCGTGGCCAGCTTGTTTGTACCTTCACGTGTGCTGTTCTCCAGTTACTGGTGATATTAGCACATGCCCAAGGAGTGAATGTGAAGGGTATGAATACAAATGTGCCACCCACCGCTCTGCACGTGCTTTTACAGTTATCAGTGATGCCTTTGAAGCACNGGGGGGGGGTTGGAGCAAGGGAGAGGACACAGAGCAGCCGCACGTAACTATATTATTTTGAGGCATGCATTTTAGCTATCTGCTGCACCAATTAGCCTGTGCAGTCCAAACAACCAGTGATTAAAATACTATGTATTCACTCAGAAACTCGCATTACAAATTTTGCAACTTATTATAATTACAAAAATAAATATTATTAGGGCTTACCTTAAAAAAACTGGAGTTGTGGTTATGCCAAAATCTCTCATTCCATTCTTGGACTTCACCTCTACGCAGCCGAAATTCTTTTTCTAGTTGAGATTCGTTAGGGCCAATTCTAAAGAGAATCGGCCGTAAATTTGAAACAGGATTTGGTGGCCCTATCATATCTGATTGTCCTGCCTTTACACGTAGAGAGAGTGGTGTTCCATCATGCAAAAACTTAACAAACACAAACACTGAGCTATAACAAAGCAAAAATGAAACAACTTCAGACATTAACCACAACAAATAGATCACATCTAAGACATTAATAGCATCAGATAAAAACATAATTACTGCAATGTTTACTTGTAAGGTATATTTTTTAATGCAAACTGTGTGAACATTTTTTCATTACTTACTGTCATAAATTGGCATGAAATAATAACTTGGTAAAAAAAAAAAAGCCAATATTCAATATTTCTCACTTGTCTTCTGGAACCTTTTAATATAAGCTTACTTATTAATAATAATATAACTAACAAATTTAAGAAACCTATGCAGATGTACCTCAAAATAGCATAAGGTCTGAACAGGAATAAATCACTGCCAGTACAGTAAAATACAAAATACTCACAAACATACAAGATTAAAGACAAAAGCAAACACGTCACATCAAAATACAAAACTACTGAAAACCACCACGTCAAGAAAACAAATGGTTGGAACTAGTGCACAAGGACTAATGAGCAATAATAGCAGTTTCCCCAACAGTCAACCCCCACAAGTGCCACCGATAAACTTTTTTGGCAGTTAGAGGGTTTGTCGCAGTTCCAGCAATAAGGCGACCTGCCTTCAACACTGGTGTCCTGTCTCAGAGGAGTGTGTGAGAGAGTGAAGAGATCTGGGCGGCTCTTAACAGCAAGGTCTTGAGAGCCGATGAGGGTGATTGAGGTTAGTATGGAGAAACGCTGGAATGAAGAGGTGGGGGAAACGGGAGATCCCTGAGAAAACTTACCAACCAGCAGCATTGTCCGGCACGATTCCCACATGCGAAAACCCGGGAGTGACCCTGCCGGGGATTGAACCCGGATCACCTTGGTGGGAGGCGAGCAGGCTAACCGCTCAGACACCGCGACCCCCGTCTCAGAGGAAGCACACTGTATTATATATATATATTCTATCACAATTCCCTCTGCGATAAAACTAGTCCATACAGGCTACAATAACTATTTACTGCCTACACCTATAAAATTATAAATTAAAACAATGGGTAAAATTGTTGTTTCATGGGATTCAAAAGATTGAATTTAGTAGTTGTTATAGCTGTATTAAGTCTGTACATCATACCATTGGGCTTGGTCACAGGATATAAATGATCCGTAAGCCAAATGCAAAAAAAAAAAGTGAATAAAGGGATGTAGAGATGTGGGTGGGAAAATCTTCTCAATCAGAAAATTTTCAAATATGTTATCTGGAAAATCCTTTAACTTAAAAACTGCAACATTATTTCATAAAACTTACTTGGGGGTCATCAGTTGAATAGAGGTTCACTTTGCTATAATATTTGGTTAACAAAAACATCAAATAAATGTGATTAACAGAGAAATCCAAAGAAAAGAGAATTCCTCCAAAGGAAATCCCCAGCATGGGGCAGGGCTATCTGGGTTCATCTTGCTAAACAGATCTGAATCTCCATTACACTGGGGGGTTACCTACCTATACAGACAGATAAGAAACTGATAAGGGGCATTTTCTGTATCCAAAAGGTGATAATAGTGTGTTATCTAAAAAGGTGACAGTATTATGAAAAACAATAATCTATTGAGTGTTNTGTATCCAAAAGGTGATAATAGTGTGTTATCTAAAAAGGTGACAGTATTATGAAAAACAATAATCTATTGAGTGTTTAAAAATTTTGTATTGTTTAGGGTACTGGTAGGTATGAATAAAATTAGCAAAGCTTTTTTGGCACTGCCGTACTTTCTCTATGCCAATAAATGACTTGAGTGGCTTCTATTGATCATTAATAAAGACAATCCCCATCAATACAGGCTATTCACGGTAAAGTGAGCACTTTTAAAAGCGCACTCATTTGGAATAATAGTCAATAAATATATTTTATTTTACCCTTAGAACTTCCGAGTGTGGTGGAATATACACACTGTGTTTATTACTTACACGGACATATTTATTTTTAAATGTGGTAAAAGGATAAAAAATGGTTGAATTAAAAAAGTAACTAGGGTCTCGAAAGTTATCACTTTATCGTGAACATTTCGTCTAATGAAATTAAAAACTCGNGAATTAAAAAAGTAACTAGGGTCTCGAAAGTTATCACTTTATCGTGAACATTTCGTCTAATGAAATTAAAAACTCTGTGTTTGAAAACTAGCTATCAACCAAGCTGTATCGAGACTGGTTTTAACATTCACTTTAACGTAGACACAAAAAGCAAACAATAAAAAAACACAGCACTTCAAAAAGGTCATACATAAGTACCAACAACAAAATAATTTTCATACGATTTGTATTGAAGACACTTAAAATCACCAACATCTACTCNCATACATAAGTACCAACAACAAAATAATTTTCATACGATTTGTATTGAAGACACTTAAAATCACCAACATCTACTCCAACACTACAGGAAATAGTCAAATAAAACATGAAAGAATATGTGTGTTTTATTGCGTATGAAACTGATATAGAAATAACAATTGTGAAAATAATGTGGGATGATTCAAAATGTAATTAAAATTGATTCAATAAATTTGCAATTAGGAAAAAAAAAATTCAGAATGCTGTCATTAAAATCAAAATTACTCAAGTTTTCAATCTTAATACAGCTGAACAAACTAATCGCCTATCTTTAGTAAATCTACATAGCTAGCAAATTATCCCAAGCACAAACATAAAAATAAAATAAATAAGTGTCATTAACGTGTAAAAAATTCCACAAATAAAAATAATGAACTTAGTAGAGAGGTGAACCCGAATATTAAAAATCTGGGGATTCAAAAATTAAAAACAAATATATTTACCAGACATTAAGTAAATAAATAAAATAAAATTAAAAAAAGCTAGTATTGCTACACGATACACCAAAGGATAGGAGGTTCAACTTGTTAACCAAACAGACCAATGAGAAATAATATAAGGAATTCCCTGTCTCCATAGGATAGGGGGTTCACCTTGCTAAACAACCACACCATTGAGAAACTTTTAGGGAAATACCCTGTCTCTGTAGGATAGGGGGGGTTTACCTTGCTAAACAAACACAATGAGAAACTAATATGGGGAATTCCCTGTCTCCATAGGATAGGGGGTTCACCTTGCTAAACAACCACACCATTGAGAAACTTTTAGGGAAATACCCTGTCTCTGTAGGATAGGGGGGGTTTACCTTGCTAAACAAACACAATGAGAAACTAATATGGGGAATTCCCTGTCTCCATAGGATAGGGGGTTCACCTTACTAAACAAACACACCATTGAGAAACTAAAAAGGGGAATTCCCTGTCTTCATATGGTAGGGAGTTCACCTTGCTAAAAAAAACCACACAATTGAGAAACTAATAAGGGAAATTCCCTGTCTCCATCGGATAGGGGGTTCACCTTGCTAAACAAACACAACAATGAGAAACTAAAAAGGGGAATTCCCTGTCTTCATATGGTAGGGAGTTCACCTTGCTAAAAAAAACCACACAATTGAGAAACTAATAAGGGAAATTCCCTGTCTCCATCGGATTGGGGGTTCACCTTGCTAAACAAACAGACCAAACCAATGAAAACCGACATGGGCCATTGCCTACCTGTGCAGTGCATTTACCTTTCTACACGAGCATTTATGTTGTGTATGAGTTATAGCTTTCAAGTCACAGTGAATGAGCCAAAATAATGTAGATTTGTATCATCAAGATTTGGAAGGATTCTTTGTACTTCCAAATTCCCACATACTAATTTTTATCAGATTAAGTAAATGTAAATTGTAATTGTAAGTAAAGCCCAATGTGAAAGACCTAGATTTTTACTACAGATAATTAAATAATAGTAAAATATTACCCTAGTAACTTTTGGAGAGACAAGATGATAACCCTAAAACCCCTTTTTATTGTGAACAACCTGTAGCACGGCAACTTACAAAATAAGGTTAAACCTCACTTTTAAAAACATGATATGTTGTACAGACAGTATAGTACATTCACTCTTACCTGACATGGGACCTGATGTAAACCACACACATATTGAAAGAAAGCAGTCATTGGCTGCAAACCAATGAAGGGCTCATGCTGAAGGTTTGTGTGTTTAAATCAGGTGCCATGCCAGGTTAGAGTGAACAAAATACTGTACAATAATCACTAAATGACGGTTCGGTGTAAAAGTATTATAGTAGTGAATTTAAATGCTAGTTTAATAAGAATGTTGGAATTTGCGAGAATTTTATGGTGTAGGTGATATTCTTCTTAGTGCGACAGTAGACAGGCGTGAATAGTAACAATTGCAATTTATAAGCACTCTATCATTAATACACATAAAATTCCACAAGCTACAACACTGACATTTAAAATTTCTACCAGATACACTAATTTCCTTTTTCATTTCTGACAATATCTGGTTACATTCAGTGTCAGAATTTTGGTGTTCTTTTAAATCAGTAAAAACACTGGAAAATTTTGCAACGTATTTAATTCTAAAACATTTATATAGCAGAAACTAAATCAGACAGCAGACTATCCACAGGTGCCCCATTTTCCACTATCTCAAACTCGTCTTCGCAATACATGCGTGACAACGCGTCTGCTACAGAATTATTGATACCTTTATGGCTGCACAGTAAATTTAAAACGAGCACTGCACACTAGCCAATGTGCCAATCTACCAGTTGGCTTCTGTGATTTTAACAACCAGCTGGGAGCCTGGTTATCCGCAAATAAAGTAAACTGAGCATTATCTAAATAATCTGAATACTTTTCCATTACCTATATAGAACTTAAAAACTTGTTTTCCTAAATCGTAAATTTCCGTTCTGCCCGCGTTAATAATTTGCAGGCGTATGTTACCTGCACAAAATGACTGTCCTTTCAATTCAAACATGCCCACACGACTACGGAATTTGCATCACAGTGCAAAAAAAAAATTCCTCAAAAATTGGCCAAATGCAAGACAGGAGAATTATCCAAGATTTCTTTTAGATTTTGAAAAGCGTTTTCTTGTTTCGCATTCCACACATAAAGGTACATTTTTTCTTTTCAACTGATATAATGGCTCTCTAAAATTTACTAAAAAAGCAACCATTCCTAAAAATCTTTTTATACCTCTTAAATTTGCAACTGATTCAACTATTAAATTTGCCTATTATTTATAACTACCGGTTTTTACAAAGTGTTACGAATGAGGCATTGTAAACAGCTTTTCGTACAGCACAACGAATACCACTGCGACTTCCACGACTGTCATGGAACTACGAATTCATTGTAGAGTAGACGAGGCGTAATACATGATAAAGTTACAGTAAGTATAAAATAAAGTACCTACTGTACGTAGTCAGGTGATACTAGCATAACAAGCACCCAGAAAAGTTTCTTTCACTGTGTTGTGGTCACGAGTGTTCCAGTTGTTTTCCAAATATTTAGGTGAAGTACATGCAATAACATAGCATTTTAATCTTTCATTTGATGTGCACCGTGCTGTACTTTATTTAAAAATCATACATACATACCTGTCCAATGATTTTTGTAGTAACAAGTCTGATTTTGCTCATATTTACAAACATTGAAAAAAAGTATGAAGTAGGTAGAAGCCGAAAACACGGTAGAGTGCGAACTTTTAATGCGGACAACCTTCTCGATATTCCAACATGGTCTACTTTGCTGCCAGTAATATAGAGCCAACAGGGCTAGGATTCAGGATTAGAACACTGTCTGCATAAAAATTAAGGTAATTATAAAGAACAATGACTTTATTGAAGGACGCAAAGTAGACCTACAAAAAANGCAATAACATAGCATTTTAATCTTTCATTTGATGTGCACCGTGCTGTACTTTATTTAAAAATCATACATACATACCTGTCCAATGATTTTTGTAGTAACAAGTCTGATTTTGCTCATATTTACAAACATTGAAAAAAAGTATGAAGTAGGTAGAAGCCGAAAACACGGTAGAGTGCGAACTTTTAATGCGGACAACCTTCTCGATATTCCAACATGGTCTACTTTGCTGCCAGTAATATAGAGCCAACAGGGCTAGGATTCAGGATTAGAACACTGTCTGCATAAAAATTAAGGTAATTATATAGAACAATGACTTTTTTGAAGGACGCAAAGTAGACCTACAAAAAAAAATATATATGTGTGTGTGTGTGTGTGTTTGATTGTTTTAAACCCGGAGTAGTGGCTGTGAAGGAGTGATTGTTAGGAAAGGTGACCCGACTAGGTGCCAGACACCATCAGCAGGCAGTGTCGAGGTGAAGATGTTGATACTCTCACGGTCGTGCGGCCAACCTCCCGGATGTAAGACGTTCCCTCGATGGTTGCGTTGCTGAAAACGCCCCGATAATTCCGAAGAAGCCAGACTTCCTCGTACCTACAAAATGAAATGGGCCTATTAAGGCTGACCCACATGCCTTAAACTGTGATGAGCACTCGATTAGGTAAACTGTACATTCTTAGGTGGATGTGAAGACTTAATTGATTGCGGGTTGTTGCGAAACCATGCCCCAAAATGCATCGTGGGCTGTGCTCAGAAATAAAACGCACATAGTCTGAAAACTGACATATATTTATCCGTGCATGTTACACTAATTCACTGCAGGTAAAATATATGTGGACCCTGGCCGCGTGCCTGCTAGGTAGGCTAAACTGTAGGGAAAATGTGCGAACGCATGGTTAACAATTATGTCGAAAACTTAAGCTTCCCCAGGCGAGGCTAATACTGGGGAAGGTGTGGGGTCTCCAGGTACTAGGAAAAAACAAGGTTCGGTAATTTAAGTCTATTGAAATCTACATAGTTGGCATGGAAAACATGAATGCACTCGGAGCGCGATACAACGCGTTTCGACCCTTCTGACATCTGGACGATGACTGTGCTATGGAAGTCGTGACTTGGCAGCGAATCACGCACCAGAACTACTTGTGTGTTAAATTAATGACAAAATACACATACTTGCTCTTGCAAAGCACAAACAAACNATCACGCACCAGAACTACTTGTGTGTTAAATTAATGACAAAATACACATACTTGCTCTTGCAAAGCACAAACAAACACAATTCGACAGTAAACAATTGCAATAATGAATCAATAAAAAGGCAAAATAATGGTGATGTCATGAGGTGACCACAAGGTACTTTAACAAAAAAAAACGAAAACTGAATAAATATTNAAGGCAAAATAATGGTGATGTCATGAGGTGACCACAAGGTACTTTAACAAAAAAAAACGAAAACTGAATAAATATTGCGAGGGCATCGCTCGCGTTTTATACATGTACCTGCACCTCTTTGAATCATATTAAATTTTGCATTTCATTTTCGTTGTACAACTCTGGTTTGGAAACTCTTCCACACCCTTACATCGCATGACCTTTTTTGATTGAAGTGTGAATGGAAGGAGACGACTCAGACCCGAGACCTTCCACTGCCGCAACCGGGTAACGCTGACGACGAACCACATTACCAGCTGCAGGAACGACCGCAGGCCCGACCCTGAGGCTGTGGTCCACTGTCTCCACTGCCAAGCAATGCCCCAGATAGAATGGTTTAAACGACAGTGTCCACATTCAGATTCGGAATTTCCAAGGGGAGGCCTATGTGGTCGCTCCTCCTCTGGTCACCAGAGCCCTAACTTGACACGCGGATGCCAAACGGAACACAGCTGCCTTGCGGACGCTCACGACTGCGAGTCGCTGAAGCCATGCTGTCCCTCGGTGAGGAACATTATAACAACGGATTCAAAACTATGTAAAGGAAACAGCAATTACAGTGCGTGCGTGGTTTCTCCACTGTTAAAAGCTGTTTCATCTGTCAGCAAATGTTTTCCCCTGGTGCTGGTATGACTTTTTTGCTTACGCCGAAGCTGGCTAGTCTGTGCGCGAGGGATGAGTACTCTGGGTGCTTCGGCTGTTCTGTCATGAGAGTGGTGTATGTGCATTTTACAGCAGACTGCCAATGAGCAGATGTTACAGCAAAAGTTTTCAAGCAGGTTTCTGGACACATCACACGAGTGGACGTGATATTAGTTTTTGCAGTNCAGATGTTACAGCAAAAGTTTTCAAGCAGGTTTCTGGACACATCACACGAGTGGACGTGATATTAGTTTTTGCAGTACTAGGGCAGGCCGACTGAACTTTGTGACGTTTGAGCAGTATAAACTCCAAATCCACCTGGCTGAATTACCTATGTTCATTCTCTGTAAATCAATTGAGTTTTGTAAATCTTGTAGGGGAGAGATTGCTGTTTAGGGTCTCTTTTTGCAAGGAATTACAGTTGAAAACCTGCCCCTTAGTATATAAATAGTATACTAATTAATATAACATTAATATTCCGCTCACTCGTAATAGCAGGTTGGTTTTATTTTAATATTTTTACTATTGTTTTCAGTGCTTTATATTTATCTGCTATTTTTTCGGTCAGTTTTCTGTATGTAATCAAAAGTTAGTTAGTTTTTCTGCTTTTTTGTTAAGTTCTGGTGCAGACCACATCTCTGGTCGATGTGAACAGGGACGACAGCCCTGTTGTCTCTCTCAGTTCTTCTTGAACAGCACGAGGGAGTGGGTGTGACACACTGGACACCATCATTTTTGTACTTTAACTTATTTAGTAACTTTTGCAACTTTATTTTTTTCGGAACTGTTTATTCTTCTGTTCCGTGGCCCACACTCTCCATCTCGCTAATGCAACAACTAGTTTTGTAAGGGAGGGGAGAGTTTTAATTAAATTTTTCCAGTCCGCGGTTATTAACCACATGAGCGGGAGAGTACACCGACCAAGTAGTAGTCAACACCAACTTTGTTTTGTCCTCGCGTTTTTCGACGAGCAAAATTTAGTATCTGTTTCAAGTAATTATCTGTCATAATATTTTTCTTTATTTTTTGGCAAGTGCTAGTTCAGGGCTACGCCCGCGTCTGTAACCACATGTCCACAAATTGTGCTCATATCCATAAACATCCATCGTTATTTTGTGTNAGATGTTACAGCAAAAGTTTTCAAGCAGGTTTCTGGACACATCACACGAGTGGACGTGATATTAGTTTTTGCAGTGCTAGGGCAGGCCGACTGAACTTGGTGACGTTTGAGCAGTATAAACTGCAAATCCACCTGGCTGAATTACCTATGTTCATTCTCTGTAAATCAATTGAGTTTTGTAAATCTTGTAGGGGAAAGATTGCTGTTTAGGGTCTCTTTTTGCAAGGAATTACAGTTGAAAACCTGCCCCTTAGTATATAAATAGTATACTAATTAATATAACATTAATATTCCGCTCACTCGTAATAGCAGGTTGGTTTTATTTTAATATTTTTACTATTGTTTTCAGTGCTTTATATTTATCTGCTATTTTTTCGGCCAGTTTTCTGTATGTAATCAAAAGTTAGTTAGTTTTTCTGCTTTTTTGTTAAGTTCTGGTGCAGACCACATCTCTGGTCGATGTGAACAGGGACGACAGCCCTGTTGTCTCTCTCAGTTCTTCTTGAACAGCACGAGGGAGTGGGTGTGACACACTGGACACCATCATTTTTGTACTTTAACTTATTTAGTAACTTTTGCAACTTTATTTTTTTCGGAACTGTTTATTCTTCTGTTCCGTGGCCCACACTCTCCATCTCGCTAATGCAACAACTAGTTTTGTAAGGGAGGGGAGAGTTTTAATTAAATTTTTCCAGTCTGCAGTTATTAACCACATGAGCGGGAGAGTACACCGACCAAGTAGTAGTCAACACCAACTTTGTTTTGTCCTCGCGTTTTTCGACGAGCAAAATTTAGTATCTGTTTCAAGTAATTATCTGTCATGATATTTTTCTTTATTTTTTGGCAAGTGCTAGTTTAGGGCTACGCCCGCGTCTGTAACCACATGTCCACAAATTGTGCTCATATCCATAAACATCCATCGTTATTTTGTGTGTTGTGTTGTATTTTCAGTGTATTTCAGTGCCTCAGTAATTCATGTGTTAGTCAGGCATCGCCGTTTCATCCAGCATAAGGAATTTTAGGGTGTAATGCTACGATACCTGATAACTCCGGAGTAGCTAGCTAGTCTCACACCTTGTAAGTTCAAGTATTTTTACATGCTGTGTTAACTGCCTCCCAGGATAGCTGAAAATCGCCAAACTGCTGAACGCCGCATGGCCCTGAGAGCCACGAGTCACCTACCCTTTCCCAGCCAGGGTATTATAATTTCTTAGCTGGGTGGCGTCCTTCACCATCCGTAGTCGGCGGCCATTAAAAGGGGAATGCTGCATTTGTTTGTATATATATTTGACCTAACAGGATGAATATATGAGGATGTTGTTGAATTGTATGTACTAATTATTTATGTCGGGAATTTTATATGCTAATTTATAGAATGTTTGGAAACTATGATAATTCTTGATAATGTGTGCCTTTGTTTAGCAAGGTGACAAATGAACTAATAAGGCTCTGCACTGAATATATTAAAACCAGTATTCATCAGAGCATACTTAATTACATATTCTTCATTGAAAGTTGAATATGCAGCTCGATAATTATATAATATAACATATTTTTTAGCAATTTGCCAAAAATGATTTACAACTGCATTTATGGGCACACAGAGAAAATTGAAATGTTATTAAATTAGTGGTGTTTTTATAGTTATTTATAATTTTTATACTCTAACGAAAGAGTTTTGATGAATCACTTTTTAGTTGTGTGGTTTAATATACCTACCAAGACTTTCGTCACATTTATTTGTACAATTAAAATTTTTTTTTATAGATTTTTGTTACCATAAGTTTATTAATATTCAAATAATTTTATTAAAACACTTATCTATCCCAGCATTTGCCTTTTTGCATTAGCCTTCATCCTATCGTTTTATTAGCATTTTTATATCACTTTCTCTTTCGTAAATTTATGTACTAACACATCATTATACTACCGTGACACAATATAAAGCTACCTGAGTGGTCGGGGATAGTAATGCGGACGTCATATGGCGACTATGTTAAGAAAAGTTAGAATATTACACAATATTCCTATTTCGAATAGGATGGGTGCCAATTCACTGGGTGAGAATGAAGTCACACTTCTCAGAATCGTGGGCTGAACGACCATGTGGCTATATCCCCTGACACAAAAACACTACAAATTTACAGGGAAGCGTTATATATAGCTGGGGTATTCAGGCTCCCCAGCACACCTTACCTTTTACCATATAAATGATGGATGCCTCCTTGTGGCGTCGATGACTTCCTGGATAGGGCCAGGGCCCGAAATACTACACAAAAATGAGAGCTCACAAGTTTCGATTAACTTAAATAAATTGTATTACCGAATAGTGTACACAGTTACATGTATATAATGCAAATTAAAACGGATCTGACTCACAAGGCCTTCCAGCGGTAGTTACTATTTAAAAAAGGCCAAGAATGGCGAGGAAACATACAAAAGTAATTAAACCTCAGGGGTCAGTAAATTAAGCTGACAAAGGGTTGCGGTAGATGCGGGGAAGACTGTTGGTAAATTACATAAAAGTTCCAGTAAATTAATTTAACCTATTGCAGTTAGGTGTTTAGAACAAAGTATGAAAGTTCGCCGCGACGCGATGCACGTGCATCACCTAAGACCCGTGGAATCAGATTACCGGAGATGGCGCGAGTGAGCAGCATTCTTGACGAGAGCACTCTCGTGAGGTAATTTAATTAACTGATATCATTAATATAGAATTTGAAACATATACACATAAAATACTGAAACATTCTGTGTGAGTTTTCTTAATCCTGTAGAGTGTTAAGAGTTCGTAATTAAACACTAATTTAAATACAAAACTTGATCGCGTGGTGCCTGACAGAGTATGTGAAAATTCAAGTCTGTTAAGTTTTGGGGTACTCTACGACCAGAATGGTCAGTTAGAAAGAAAGACTAATTATTTCCCACTTCAGTATTTCTTCATTAGCCACATAATTGAACTCGAAACATTATATAGAACACTTAAAATACGCTAGCTTTGCTACTCTACACCTCATTAAATATGAACATCGCATGCACTTATTCTGCGATTACTTCGCAATTTCGGAAGGGCGAATTTCACGAACATTTTCCCTCGGGCGATAAATTCTAATTCTATTTACTACATATTCTAACACTTAATTCCTATCCTAATTGCACAGATCTCTCTAGAAACACCATAGACACTCGGTTGGATCACTCGGTATAGGATCATGATTCTTACCTAAGTTAACGATGCTAACATGCATCGGGATGCACGACTTGTGTTGACGTGAACCAGGCGTTCACTGGTACCTTTGTGCCCACTGTGACTGCCGCCGTAGTGTCCTCCGCTCCCGATGCACCACACCGGCGCGCATGTGTGCAGGAGTGATAGTGTATTCAGTGTCTATCAAGTGTATTTGTCCATGTGTGATAGTGCACCGTGTCATTATTTTAACCAGTGTCAGTAATTATTCAGAGTTTAACAATTTGATCATTATTATTTACCAATATAGTTTCATCAGTATAGTTATTTAGGGTTATATGTATTTATTCAGTATTTATGTATACCATAATTATCGTGTGTCAAAATAGTCATCACATACATAGCCAGCCAGGGACATGTGACATTGTTAAGTTGGAAATACAGTGGCTGCTGCGTCAAACATTTAATATTAATATAATTGTGTTTTATTATGTAAATTGTATAGAATATTTGTGTTTTATTATGTAAATTGTATAGGGTAATTGTGTTTTATTATGTAAATTGTATATGGTAATTGTGTTTGATTATGTTTATATAAGGTATATCATTTTTCATCTCATTAGCATTTTTAAGTCTTATTTGTATTTCATCTTTCCACCACCAGGTGTCGGCTGCGCTTAGGTAGCGCGAGCCGGCACAGCTCTCAGTCTAGTCGGCACCATCACTTCAACGCGGCCGGACGTGGTAAATCTCTCACTTAACAAGAACTTCGGTGCCAGCCCCTCAGGCTGCATCCTCACTCAGCAATCGTATCATCACATCATCCACGAAATAACTAGTATTTTTATGTTACATCTCACCGAGGAGAGAGCAGCGTCACGCACCTTAATTATAATCCAGCAGTGTGTTACATTGAATGACCAAGCGGACACCACATGTTTGTTCGAAGTGTTCAATAAAATAATCATATTCCAGATTAAACGTGAGTGCGTTAATTAATTCAGGCGTGCGCAGCGGACATACAGCTCGCAATTTCATAATATCTGACGGTGTGTTACCAGGGCCCTTAGGCCTTCGGCCGAACGACCCTACATCTCATCAGCTCACCGCAGAGCTGTGGCGCCGGGCACATACATAATTATTACATTCCAACTCTGGTAACCTCACGCGTCAGTGTGTTCCACACGCCACACTGGTGCAGCGACTGTGCGTCGATGACGTGGTGACAGTGGCCTTGCTAGAACATGCAGGAGTGATCCACGTCAACCCCTTATGTAAGAAATATGAGTACGGATCCATTGTTTACCTTTCAACAGCCTATAACGGTCTGACAAAGAAATAATGAAAGATTCCACGCGCAAGACCATAATGTGATTAGAAGAGAAAGCACCAAGAATAAGTCTGAGGCAAACATTTTGCAAAGTCTCCAATTTGATCACAAAAAAGAGTGGTAGCTACCCAGCAATCGGATTACTGGATTGTCAAGACATAAAAATAACGAAGAGGAAAAAAGATAGAACCCCAATGGTAATGGGCGAGAGACTTTAAAATGTTAATTCTTTTGCGACATTTAGTAATAGTGTAATCAACATGGCTAGTCCATCCACCACAAGCCTCTAAAAAGAAACCATTTTGCCGTACCTTTGTCACACAGGGAAGAAGAAAACCTCTGATGGTTGGGGAAGTAAGTGGCGACCTAGACCATTTTAGCGCAAAATTCAGGGTGCGACTCTTATCCACAGAAAAATTAAAACTATTGTTATCCAACCAAAATGATAAAGAATCAAGGGCCGTAGTCAAGGAAATTCAAGCTTTTTTTATAGGAAATACTTTCAACCCAATACACAATATCATAACGGTAATGAATAGAACGAACATGGAAGCGCAGGTGAAATATGATGTCTTGATTATATAAGATAAACAGCAAGGGGTTAAGAGTACTACCTTCAACCAAACCATTGGACACATGACGAACAAAATCTGACAGACGCTGAACAAAAACTCTATACATCATATAAGGGTATTTGGTAAACCAAGTTTAGACATTTTATGATAAAAGTGTTTAAGATTGACATTATCAAAAGCCGATTCCAAGTCTAAAAACATGGTACCTTTTACATTCTGCTGAGTTTAAGCTTACCAAATTATTGAAAACAATTCAGCAACAGCTTCCAGGGTACTAATAGCAGACCGAAAACTAAGTTTTTTTGGACGAAGTAAATAATGATATTATAACCAGCAAGTAAACCCTTATTTGACCGATCTCTCTGATGAAAGAGCCTATTCTATAAAGAAAAACAAGGTGATTCGTTTTGTTAAACTTAATAGTTTTTAGTCAAAGAGACACACACAACACACATTTTTAAAAAGCCATTACACAGAGGTTACAAAACAAGGAGGTAACNGGAAAAACAAGGTAATTCGTTTTGTTAAACTTAATTGTTTTTAGTCAAAGAGACACACACAACACACATTTTTAAAAAGCCATTACACAGAGGTTACAAAACAAGGAGGTAACTAGGTATAATTGATTTTACAATGTTTAGTTATCAAAACTTATCCAAATGTCAAAATTATATTTATTTTAATATTTCAACACACCCCCATAATTTTTTAATTTAACATAATTACATTTCTCATTACTTCAATATTAGAAAACAATGATAAACAACATTTCTAAACAAAGATAAGTCCTTAGACTGTCAGCAAAAATCACTGTTCTAAAATACTGATTACATCTAAATCAGTTTTATACTTTTTACAAGTTTTAGTTAATCAATTTATTTTGAAAAAGTACAAATTTTGTAGGCCCAATTGGTTTAGTTAACACATCTGCGATTTGTATTTCAGTGGGACAGTCAGATAACTTCATCAAACCTTCTACATATTTTTCATGTATAAAATGATATTTGACATCTATATGTTTTCTTTTACGATTCATTACACCAGTTTCCATTAGTTTGATGGCACTTAAGTTGTTAATCAGCATCTCAACTTCGATGGGCTTCTGGGTGAGTTCTTTAATTAACGCTTTAATTAACCTCTTTGCAGCTTTCTGCAGCTGCGATGAATTCAGCTTCCGTGCTGCTGTCTGCTGTCATGGGTTGCTTTCTTGATCTCCAGATGATGGGTCCACCGCAGTAATACATAACGAAACCAGATGTACTTTTAGTAGTTGCAGGGTCACCAGCATGATCAGCGTCGTAATACAACTTCATTTCTTCAGAACCGTCAGATTTATAAGATATTCCCTTATCGACTGCCTTTGAGATACCGCATGATACGTTTTAGGTTGTACACATCAAGTTCGTCCGGATTTTCCATTTGTCGACTGCAATATCCCACGGCGAAACTTATGTCGGGTCTGGTCTTAGTAGAGAGGTACAACAAGCTTCCCACTGCTTCGCGAAACGGGAAATGCGGTCGTTTGTAGGGCTTTTTTTAATCAGCAGGTTTGTATGCAGTCAAGGGTGTTTGTGCCGATTTAGCTTCTGACATATTGAAATTTTTGAGAACACTTCTTATGAACGATTTCTGGGTGACTTTGACAGCTTCATTTGATTTTTCCAACTCCTTACCAAGATAGGAAGTGAGGTTGTTCAAGCTGGTTACTTCAAATTCTTTTTCAAGATTTTTTAACAGTTTGTCCATTTTCTTTTCATCCTTTCCAAGTAAAATTCCATCATCAACGTGAATCGTCAGGATTAGNGTGGTTACTTCAAATTCTTTTTCAAGATTTTTTTAACAGTTTGTCCATTTTCTTTTCATCCTTTCCAAGTAAAATTCCGTCATCAACGTGAATCGTCAGGATTAGTGATCTATCCTGGTTCACATAAATGCAGTGGTCTGTTCTTAATGGGTCAAGACCTTGTTGCTTAAGAAAAGTCACCAGTCGTTTTTGCCAAATAGCTGGGGCTTGGTGTAAGCTGTATAAAGCTTTGTTGAGTTTGCAAATTTTTCCGCTATGTTTGCCATAGCCTTCTGGCAAAGACATATAAATGTCTTCCTCTATCAAACAGTGAAGAAAGTACACTTCACATTAAATGTCTTCATTTTCAAATTGTGTTTGGCTGTATTAGCAAACAGAACACGGAGGGCATCACTGCCAACTACAGCACTGTAGGTTTCGTTGAAATCGATGCCAAATCGCTGCTG
>NQII01001772.1:114140-156174 GCA_002778355.1 Clitarchus hookeri
ATACAACAAGCCTTGCTTTATACCTTCCATCATNGTTTTGTCAATAATGCTCCAAGTTTTATTTTTCATAAGCGAGTTTTCTTCTACTTGTATCGCAGCCAGCCATTTATTTTTGTCAGAGCTATTTACAACATCAGTGTATGACAGTAGAGCTAACTCATCCACAGTGGCATCGGTATCATAATACAGAATGTAGTCTTTTAATTTTATTGGGGCTTGATCTTTCCGTAGATATCTTCTTATTCCAGAAGATTGTTGTACTGGAATATTATTTGCGTCATCGTGCTCTTGAACATCTTCGGAGTCTTGGGTGTAATTGGGTTGTGNACTTGTATGGCAGCCAGCCATTTATTTTTGTCAGAGCTATTTACAGCATCAGTGTATGACAGTAGAGCTGACTCATCCACAGTGGCATCGGTATCATAATCCAGAATGTAGTCTTTTAATTTTATTGGGGCTTGAGCTTTCCGTAGATATCTTCTTATTCCAGAAGATTGTTGTACTGGAATATTATTTGCGTCATCGTGCTCTTGAACATCNCTTTCCGTAGATATCTTCTTATTCCAGAAGATTGTTGTACTGGAATATTATTTGCGTCATCGTGCTCTTGAACATCTTCGGAGTCTTGGGTGTAATTGGGTTGTGACTCATCATCAGCGCCTTAGACATTGTCTTCTTCTTCCGAATAGATTTCGCTGCTAGAATCGTGTTCGGAGCTGATTTCACTTTCACTGTCTTCTTTTTGGTTGTTGTTGTTTAAGAAGACAAACTGGAAATTTCATTTGGGTGTATTATGATTTTCTCCGGTGAATTTTACATCTCTTGATGTGATGATTTTACGATTTTCTTTTTCATACAGTCGGTAACCCATGGTGGTATAACCGACAAAAATGTACTCATCACTTCTTTGATCAAGTTTCTTCAATTGANATACAGTCGGTAACCCGTGGTGGTATAACCGACAAAAATGTACTCATCACTTCTTTGATCAAGTTTCTTCAATTGACCCTTTTTGTGGACAAAAGCACGAGATCCGAAAATCTGTAGATTTTTTAAGTTTGGTAGCACACCATTCCATATTTNCCCTTTTTGTGGACAAAAGCACGAGATCCGAAAATCTGTAGATTTTTTAAGTTTGGTAGCACACCATTCCATATTTCGTATGGAGTCTTGTCAGATAGTGCTACAGTCGGACTGCGGTTCAAGAGATACGTGTTTACGTAGAGAGTTTCGCCCCAAAGTTCATTACGGAGACCTAAGTCAAAAAATAGCGTGCACAATTTTTCCATCAGGCTTTTCATTAGGCGTTAACTTTTTCCATTCATTTCTGGAACGTACGTTTGGGAATAGTCAAAATTTATTCCTTTTTACTTTGCCCATTCCTTTAGATCACTTGACGAATTTTCTCCCGCGTAGTCACAGGGCAGCATGTAGACTTTTAAGTTCAATTTTGTTTCAAACTCAGCTACGATGCTTTTTAAGTCTTGACAAGTTCTGACTTGTGTTCCAGTAGAGTAACAACAGAATAATGAGTGTAATCATCAAGAACAGCAAGGAAATATGACTTGTTGTCCCTTGTTTCTTGTATTGGCCCACATAGATCAAAATGAAGAATTTCAAGTGGTCTCTTAGCAGTTTTACGAGCATTTTTGAATGGAAGACANTTGGCCCACATAGATCAAAATGAAGAATTTCAAGTGGTCTCTTAGCAGTTTTACGAGCATTTTTGAATGGAAGACAGGTTTGCTTTGAGATTGAGCAAACTTTGCATACTCTCTTCTTATCAGGCTTTTTCAGTGTTTCCATTCCCTCACTTATTTCCTTCAATTTTGTAATGTTTGCGAAACCCAGATGTGCAAGAAGCTTACGGTGCCACTCTACAGCACGCTCCTCGTCGTGTTTTGCAAGAAACGCAGAATTTTCTTTTTCGTGGATGACTTTTATTTCAAAAAGGTTGGTCTTGTTTTTGTATCTGAGCACCTCGAAATTATCCTTTAGTATCATTACTTTGTACTTTTTAAAATTGACTAGTCCACCTGACTCAATAATTCTATTCCCCGAAAGAAGGTTGGTAGAAAGTTCAGGAACATAGAGCACATCTCTCAAAATAAAGTTTTCAAAGCTGATGTCACCCTTCCTGATGGCTACCATCTCGATTCCATCCTTGGCAGTACTTATCTCAGAATTTATTTTTACGACATTGGTCAGGTAGTCATCATTATTGCACTTGTGACTGGAGCTTCCGGAGTCAAGTGTCCATGTATGACTGGCTTTTGTGGTATCATCTTCATGAACAAAAAAAAACCTTTTTACCGGTTTTTGGTTGTTTCTTCTTGTCCGTACCTTCTGTGTGCTCTAACCTGGAGTTGTTACTTTCTTTGGTATTGGGACGGAAGTAGCAGTCGTTGGAGGCAAGGCTATATTTTTTTTGCATTTTTTACAATATTCCCCCTGTTCGCTAAGAAGCAAAATTTTCGGGTCCCTCCAATATCTCTGTGTTACTGAATTCGNACATTGGTCAGGTAGTCATCATTATTGCACATGTGACTGGAGCTTCCGGAGTCAAGTGTCCATGTATGACTGGCTTTTGTGGTATCATCTTCATGAACAAAAAAAAACCTTTTTACCGGTTTTTGGTTGTTTCTTCTTGTCCGTACCTTCTGTGTGCTCTAACCTGCAGTTGTTACTTTCTTTGGTATTAGGACGGAAGTAGCAGTCGTTGGAGGCATGGTTATATTTTTTTGCAATTTTTACAATATTCCCCCTGTTCGCTAAGAAGCAAAATTTTCGGGTCCCTCCAATATCTCTGTGTTACTGAATTCGTCGTTGTTATTACGGCTGCCCATCTTACCTGGTTTTATTTGTAAGCAGAGAAATCGGCGTAATCCTTGGAAACTGTGACACACACGTTTTTACTTTATCATTCGGCACTCAATTTTACTTAATTAACGTATTTTATCTTTATAAACACTTGTTTCTATTATTAGAGCATTTGCCTGGGTCTATTGCCTAACGAAGGAGCTTATTCTNTTTTATCTTTATAAACACTTGTTTCTATTATTAGAGCATTTGCCTGGGTCTATTGCCTAACGAAGGAGCTTATTCTATAAAGAAAAAACAAGGTAATTCGTTTTGTTAAACTTAATAGTTTTTAGCCAATGCGTCACACATAACACACATTTTTAAAAAGCCATAGCACAGAGGTTACAAAACAAGGAGGTAGCTAGGAATAATAGATTTTACAATTTTAGTCATCAAAACTTATCCAAATGTCATAATTATAGTTCTTTCTATATTTTTACACTCTCAATATGTTTCGCCAAACACGAGGTAACGGAAGATAACCCTTTTTTTTGTTACTCAACAGCGTCACCAACATGTCACAAATTCCGAATAAATAATATAAGTTNACGGAAGATAACCCTTTTTTTTGTTACTCAACAGCGTCACCAACATGTCACAAATTCCGAATAAATAATATAAGTTATTCCTGAAATCTTTTATTGTATAAACTGTTACTCTTTGATGTAAAGTTTATTTGTTTGAATAGGAANTGTATAAACTGTTACTCTTTGATGTAAAGTTTATTTGTTTGAATAGGAAAAAAAACTTTACAAAAGCATTTGTGCCCCATCTTACAACAAGAAAAGTGAAAATTGTATGTATTCACATTGTGGCAGCCCTAGTTGTGTCTACAATTTTAGAAAATTGTAGGGATTCTAGATTTGGCGTTTACCTATATATTACTTCGTACCCGCTTCTCAAAAGTGAGTTCGTGAAGGTCTTTAGTGCGAGTAGGAAGTCATGGCGTCTGAAATTATTATAGCATTTACAAGATGTAAATCAATTCTTGCTTATTTTTTAAATTGTATTCTGCAGTATGTATTGTTGATTCAATTACCTGTAATTTCCAGATATTTTTCTCACAGAAATGCTCACTACAAGGATACAAGTATTATACCTAGGAGCGTAAATTTCCATTTTACGAGGCAGTGTAATTATGAATGTGGATTTTGTTTTCATACTGCAAAGACTTCTTTTGTTATGCCTTTAGAAGAAGCAAAAGAAGGCCTTCGGCTTCTTCGAAATGTTGGTAAGTTGATTTTTACTTGGGTTTTTTCTATACATGTGCAACATTTGCTTTGTTAGTTAATTTTGAATAAAGTAGAGGTATATTTATTTCTTCTGGCTGACAACGTTTACAGCAGTTAAAAATGGTATCTATAGGTGTACTGGCTTTAAATGCTTTGAGGGTTGAAGGTATAACAATAGAGTGAAAATCAAGGCTATAACAAGAAATCTTTTTCCGATTCAATTGTTTGCAGAAGCTAGCTGAGTAAGTTCTACTATTGCCAACTTTAGAACATAGGGTAATAAAGACATTACCGCTGTTATGTTGTAGTACTGTAGAGACCTCGCCAATATTTTTGTGTATATTGTACTTGGACTGTTTTCGTGAAAATGTTATTGATGCTTTTTTTTTATCCACAGTTATTTGATATAACAAATACTTTTGAGCTTATATAAACTGTAACCGTGGAGATGAAACACTACATTACAACCNACAGTTATTTGATATAACAAATACTTTTGAGCTTATATAAACTGTAACCGTGGAGATGAAACACTACATTACAACCCGTCGCATGCATGTATTGATGAAAATACACGTAACGGGAATAAACAGACGTGAACGCCGCTTACAAAAAGCAGTCTGTGCTACTATAGCGATTTCAGATTTGTTTATGTTTTAGTTTGGTGTGAGTTGAATGTTTTATTTATTTTGAAAGTAATTTTAAAGCCCATAGCCTCAGGAATAGTAAGGATTGTAATTCAGGACATCATTTCAAAAATGTTATTTATTNAGTAATTTTAAAGCCCATAGCCTCAGGAATAGTAAGGATTGTAATTCAGGACATCATTTCAAAAATGTTATTTATTCACTTGTTTGTTTACAGTTCACGTTTTTTTACTATGCTTTTATTTTATTTGGCCATGTGAACTGGGTNTTATTTATTCACTTGTTTGTTTACAGTTCACGTTTTTTTACTATGCTTTTATTTTATTTGGCCATGTGAACTGGGTTCAATTATCTTTGGTATTGTTTATTAGTTGCGTTTCCTCTTTGCATTTTACCTGCCTTAACCAAGCGTGTTTTGCCCCGGAGGGATGCATTTAATTATAGGGTAATTATCTAGTTTATGGGCTTTTCTGTAAAAAAAAAAAAAAACACCGAAAAGTGGTATATTTCGACTCTACTAATAACGTAGAACACGAATNTTACGCCGTCTTGAATATCAACAAGGTAAGCTATGCAGAACCCGTTAATGCAACTTTTGTTGGCATAAAACATTTAGTTCAAAACGTAAACAAACTTTCAAAAACAGTCACCTCACAAACTTGTTCAATTTTTTAAAATAGGTTGTACTTATTTTAAAGCTATGCCCCCAATATATTCGTGTTCTACGTTATTAGTAGAGTCGAAATATACCACTTTCTGGANCCCAATATATTCGTGTTCTACGTTATTAGTAGAGTCGAAATATACCACTTTCTGGAGTTTTTTTTTATTATTTTCAGAAAAGCCCCTAAACTAGATATTTACCTGGTTATTATTAACATTAGGGCCATTTCTGAAAAACAAAAAAAAACAAAAAAAATTATTCAAAATTATGATATATTTTTACTCTACTAATCACGTAGAACACGAATATACTAGGGGCGTAACTTAAGTACAACATATTAAAAAAAAATTGAACAAAATTGCGAAATGAGCAGTTCAATCAGTTGGTTTATGTTTCTGAACTAAACGTCCTAGACCAACAAAAGTTGCATTAATGGGTTCTGCACAGCTTACCTTGTTCATNAAAAAAAAAAAAATGATTCAAAATTATGATATATTTTTACTCTACTAATCACGTAGAACACGAATATACTAGGGGCGTAACTTAAGTACAACATATTTTTAAAAAATTGAACAAAATTGCGAAATGAGCAGTTCAATCAGTTGGTTTATGTTTCTGGACTAAACGTCCTAGACCAACAAAAGTTGCATTAATGGGTTCTGCACAGCTTACCTTGTTCATATTCAAGAGGGCATAATGCTAAAATAAGTAGAACATATTTAAACAATTTGCGAAATGTACGAGCAGTTTCCCGGTTTGTTTACGTCTATTATCGTCTACCGCCATTAATAATGGCAGCACATAGCTTATTCCATGCTACCTAGCGGCCACGGATGTCATTACTGGCATTTTAACGGTCTATTAAAAAAATATCAGTCGCCTTTGCGTCGTTGCCGGATCTAGTTCTGACGGATTTAAAAACGGAGAAAGCAATAACGAGTGCTTCTGTGCGTTATATTTGACTGTAAACGAGTGTTTCATTGCATTATATTCTGCTGAAAAGTAGTAATTCAGTGCATTATAATCGCGTATGTGGCGGATTTGTGGAACACGATGTGTCATAGAGTGAGGTAAGGTTGAATTGACCGTTGACAGAGTAATTATACCAGCCGCCTACCTAGGTGAGTAAATTGATATTCTTTTGGTGTGTTTTACGGTTTCTTTAAATCCCTACAATTCTAAATTCGTAGTTTAGTGTAAAATCCAAGGTTAGTTTAAAACTCTACAATCCTAGGTTAGTTTAAAACCCTACAATCCTAGGTTAGTGTAAAACCCTAAACTCCTAGGTTAGTTTAAAACCGTACTAAATCCCTACAATCCTAAATTCGTAGTTAAGTGTAAAACCTAAAAATTTGAGGTTAGTTTAAACCCTACAATGCTAGGTTAGTTTAAAACCCTACAATCCTAGGTTAGTTTAAAACCCTACCATCCTAGGTTAGCGTAAAACCCTAAACTCCTAGGTTAGTTTAAAACCCTACAATCCTAGGTTAGTTTAAAAATGTAAAATAGTGATTCAACCAACGTGGGATTAGGTTCTGTGAGGTTAGGTGGGCACATATTAAGAAATTAGTCGTACGTTAATGCCCCTCGTATACTCGTGTTCTGCATCATTAGTAGAGTGGAAATATACCATTTTCCATGATTTAATTTATTTTTACAGAAAAGCCCCTAAACTTAATAATTACCAACTAACCTAGCATTGTTGGGTTTTAATCTAACCAAGGATTGTAGGGTGTTAATCTAACCTAGAATTGTAAGGTTATACACTAACCTAGGATTTTAGGGATTTAAACTAACCTAGAATTGTTGGTTTCATAGCCGAATATTATGCACTAACACTTGTTCATAGGCAAATATAATGCACAGAAGCACTCGTTCTTGCTTTCTCCATTTTAAATCCGCCGGATTAGGACGACAATAATCATGCCGGCAAAGGTGCAATGGCTACCGACCTGCTTAAAAATTGACCGTTAAAATGCCCATAATGACATCCGTGGCCACTAAGTAGTATCGGATCAGCAATGCGCGGCCATTAATAATGGCGATCGACGTAAACAGACCGGCCAAACTGCTCGTACATTTCGCAATTTTGTTAAAAAAAATTTAATGTGTTCTACTTATTTTAACATAACCCCCTCCTAAATATGAATTTTGCACTGAATAAGACAAGTAATGAACCCATTAATGCTACTTTTGTTGGTCTAGGACGTTTCGTTCAGAAAAGCCCCTGAGCTACATAATTACCGAAACTCCATTAAAGTAACCACATAGCACAAGATATCCACCAGATATCCAAATTATATCCACAATATCTAAAAAGTCATCTAAGTCAGACAGTGAATCTCTTGTTTATATCCTTTGGATATCTATTAGTAGATACCAGTTTGTACCACTTACTGGATATCTATTAGAAATTACACAACCACCAATGGCCATTTCTTATGGTAAGTGGCTACATCTAAAGGTGTATATAGGAAATCCAAAATATTTATATCACATTTTGGGTATTGGGTGGACATTTAGATATCTTTTGGTAGTCTTTTGAATATAACTTTGCTACTCTTGTATGTCTTCTGCTGTGCATTATGGCCTTACTTATAATCATGCCAGGAAGCTTGCATACGACTATGCTGTAAAACTGAAAATTAAATACCCATCTAGCTGGAAACGTGATAAGAGTGTAGGCGTTGATTGAATGAAGAGCTTCATGAAACGTTGAATATTAGGCACTGAAGCACTCGTTAATAAGCTAATATAATGCACAAAAGCACTCTTTCTAGCTTTCTCCGTTTTNGAATATTAGGCACTGAAGCACTCGTTAATAAGCTAATATAATGCACAAAAGCACTCTTTCTAGCTTTCTCCGTTTTAAATCTGCCGGATTGGAACATCACGACTGACGTCGGAAAAATCACAATGGCTACTAAGCTGTTTGAAAAATTGTCCGTTAAATCANTAAAACCCTAAACTCCTAGGTTAGTTTAAAACCCTACAATCCTAGGTTAGTTTAAAAATGTAAAATAGTGATTCAACCAACGTGGGATTAGGTTCTGTGAGGTTAGGTGGGCACATATTAAGAAATTAGTCGTACGTTAATGCTCCTCGTATACTCGTGTTCTGCATCATTAGTAGAGTGGAAATATACCATTTTCCATGATTTAATTTATTTTTACAGAAAAGCCCCTAAACTTAATAATTACCAACTAACCTAGCATTGTTGGGTTTTAATCTAACCAAGGATTGTAGGGTGTTAATCTAACCTAGAATTGTAAGGTTATACACTAACCTAGGATTTTAGGGATTTAAACTAACCTAGAATTGTTGGTTTCATAGCCANCTAGAATTGTAAGGTTATACACTAACCTAGGATTTTAGGGATTTAAACTAACCTAGAATTGTTGGTTTCATAGCCAAATATTATGCACTAACACTTGTTCATAGGCAAATAGAATGCACAGAAGCACTCGTTCTTGCTTTCTCCATTTTAAATCCGCCGGATTAGGACGACAAGAATCATGCCGGCAAAGGTGCAATGGCTACCGACCTGCTTAAAAATTGACCGTTAAAATGCCCATAATGACATCCGTGGCCACTAAGTAGTATCGGATCAGCAATGCGCGGCCATTAATAATGGCGATCGACGTAAACAGACCGGCCAAACTGCTCGTACATTTCGCAATTTTGTTAAAAAAAAATTTATGTGTTCTACTTATTTTAACATAACCCCCTCCTAAATATGAATTTTGCACTGAATAAGACAAGTAATGAACCCATTAATGCTACTTTTGTTGGTCTAGGACGTTTCGTTCAGAAAAGCCCCTGAGCTGCATAATTACCGAAACTCCATTAAAGTAACCACATAGCACAAGATATCCACCAGATATCCAAATTATATCCACAATATCTAAAAAGTCATCTAAGTCAGACAGTGAATCTCTTGTTTATATCCTTTGGATATCTATTAGTAGATACCAGTTTGTACCACTTACTGGATATCTATTAGAAATTACACAACCACCAATGGCCATTTCTTAAGGTAAGTGGCTACATCTAAAGATGTATATAGGAAATCCAAAATATTTATATCACATTTTGGGTATTGGGTGGACATTTGGATATCTTTTGGTAGTCTTTTGAATATAACTTTGCTACTCTTGTATGTCTTCTGCTGTACATTATGGCCTTACTTATAATCATGCCAGGAAGCTTGCATACGACTATGCTGTAAAACTGAAAATTAAATACCCATCTAGCTGGAAACGTGATAAGAGTGCAGGCGTTGATTGGATGAAGAGCTTCATGAAACGTCGAATATTAGGCACTGAAGCACTCGTTAATAAGCTAATATAATGCACAAAAGCACTCTTTCTAGCTTTCTCCGTTTTAAATCTGCCGGATTGGAACATCACGACTGACGTCGGAAAAATCACAATGGCTACTAAGCTGTTTGAAAAATTGTCCGTTAAATCACATGTGACGCGTCGCGTGACTTAACAATATCTTCAAGCCAATAAGGTGAAGGCAGGAATCATGATGTAACCAAACATAATAACGTCCGAGGTAAACAAAGAGCAGAACAACTGGTACTTTTAACTATGTTATTTAATATGTTCTACTTATTTTAACATGACCCCCTTCTGAATATGAACTAGGTAAGCTGTGCAGAATCCATTAATGCTACTTTCGTTTATCTAGGACGTTTCCTTAAAAAAAACAGTTAAACTGGATAATTACCGAAATGACCTTTGTTAATTGCAATTTCTTTCGAATTGTATGCACAAAACAGTAATTATTTATTCTGTCAACACTACTCCCATACATAATTTTCAATTGTCCACATCAGCCCCATACATGGGGCTAAAGTAGACAAATGTAAGGTTATTTTGAAAATAAATTAAGTATGAAAATAAAAGTGTGGAAAGACTGCTTGGCTTGAAAATGAATATTAATAGAACTTTATTTATTAATTAACCAAACATAACAATTTATTTGATTTTTTTTTTTTTAACTTTGTCAACATTAAAAAAAACGAAGACAGGGATGGTGGTCACATCACTTTTTTTGTAGTAATTCCTCTCTGAGAAAAGTTTTTCCGTCTCTGCCAAACCATTGTACTCACCAGATCCCAATTAGAATGTCTTCTCCCTCATGTTTGCACTAAAAATGAGCCTTCTTCCCTATATACAATTTTTAAACCCTTATGGCTCATTTTTAGTGCAAACATGAGGGAGAAGACATTCTAATTGGGATCTGGTGAGTACAATGGTTTGGCAGTGACAGAAAACTTTTCTCAGAGAGGAATTACTGCAAAAAAAGTGATGTGACCACCATCCCTGTCTTTTGTTCTGCAGTTTTCCTCCAAACTGCATCATGCAATATGCACATGGACTTTTTATATCTGCATGTTTTTCATATCACACTATATGACACTGAATTCCTTGCGTAACTAATTTCCTCCAATTTTTAAATTTGCATAGCTTAAAATGTTGCTTTGTAATTTCAGGAATGGAGAAAGTGAACTTCTCAGGGGGTGAACCGTTCCTTCCACAAGGTGGCGCACACCTGGGTGCTCTCGTCCAGTTCTGCAAGGAGGAACTGGGACTGCCGAGTGTGTCTATCGTCAGCAATGGCAGTCTCATCCGTGAGGCCTGGTTCAGAGCCTATGGTCAGTTTCTGAAGTTGCGCTGTTTTCAGGAGTTACAAGTATAAAATTGATAAAATATTTTCTTATCTCTGTTATTTGCTGATGAGGTCTTTTGTTAATACTGTTGGGTGTCAAATGCAATGTTAAAAAAGTAAAAATAAACACATGAAGTTTTGATTTATAGGATTGGATTTGTGTGGTTTGAGAGAGTTCCACTTAGTTTGACTGTGCGAATTTGTACGATGTGGTTAATTGGAAGTGAACTAGTTATGGCTCTGTCTGACATTAGTTTTTCAAAATACAGTTGAATGAATTATTACTGCTTAACACCCAGCACAGCTCAAAATAATACAAATTTTTAAGAATATGGTATTTTATATAAGTTTAGTGATGTGATTGTAGAGAGAAATGACGGTAACAGTCTGCTGCCCTTAAGTTGTACTTTATTTGCAGAGCTTTAAAACAACAGTTTTATTTCCTTTCAAAACACAGTACGTACTCATTCCACTTAAAGTTAGTAAGTATTTATTTTCAGTACTGTTTTGTGTGTGTTAAGCCACAAACAATTTTAGATATTAATTGATAAACTAAATTATCATTAATGCATTCTTGTTTACAAATTTTAGAATTTTTTTCTCTTTCGTGGTTTTTTAGTTATGAATTCCCAGAACTGGCAGGTATATGTTCCACGGCTGAGGAAGAAAATTTACAAAATATGAAACTGTTAGTTAACTGAATGTTACATGCAAAGAAAATTCCAGTTTCATTCATGTTAAAGTTTTCATACAAGTATTCGCACTTTGCACTCTATACCACACAACAGCAGCAGCTATAATTCTTGACTTTGGAACATAAGATCTGTATTCTTTTCCAAGAAGCACATTCTAAATTTTTTTTTTTTTTCTGAGCAGATTTTAACCTGGGAAAGTTGTTGGAATAAATTCCACTAGACCTCTGATTTTACAACTTTTCATTTTTCCCAAGAATTCTGTCACAAAATTGTAACTATCCAATTTTGACCCCTAAAAAATAAAAAAATTTATGTTTATAGCAGTTTTTCTGCATGAAGTTAATGTTTAATTGTCTCTGGTGTAAACCTGACATTTGTAAATAAAATGTTGATTTAATTTAATATGCANCATGAAGTTAATGTTTAATTGTCTCTGGTGTAAACCTGACATTTGTAAATAAAATGTTGATTTAATTTAATATGCAGATATTTTTCGAACAAAATGATATCCAAGAAATGTATACTTAACTGTTGCCAAAAATGTCAAAAACATTGGGCTTCGCTAAGTTTTATTCTTCGTTTCATATAACTTAAGTAAATTTTGACAGTTCTCGAAAAAAAAAGTGCGGCCACAATGCATCCCCCTGCCGCAGCTGTTCTTTTGGTGAAGAAAACAGTCTTTGTAAACAAACTACTTATCCAATGGCAGTCGTTGAAAGACTGACAACTTCAGTCCAGTACTTGGGCTGCTATAGCTGGTTGCCATTCCCAACTGTTTTATTTTGGTTATGACCATATAATATACTAGTTAAAGTTCTGTTTATTTTATTGGTGGGGTGGGGGACTCTAGCTTAACATCTTTCGTGAGACGTCATTGTTTTGCAGTTCTTCATAGTTATTAGAGAGTGGTGATTGGAACTTTCATTGTTTTAATGTTGCAGTGGAGAATTTTGTTCGTACAGACATAACATTCAATTTACTATAACTCTAAAGTTTTACCTTCATCGAAAGAAAATGTGATCAATGTGACGCTGCTCATACCAATGCGAGAAATACTCAGCACATAAAAATTGTTGCTTTTTTATATTGAACTACACTAAAGAGCATTAAATTTAGGCCACTTACATTTGAAAACCACCCGCAAGATCAAATTGCAATAAATAAGTCACTTAATACAGATGTGCAAAATGCACGATGTAAACATTTTCAGAAATTTAACTTCCCATGTAAAAATCGTTAGTATTTCAATAAAATAAATTAGGATAAAAAAAGGTTTTTTAAAATGCCAAATACATTAAAAATATTCTAACAATAATTTAAGAAAACATTATTTACAAAACACACAAACTTATGGCGTATTCCAATTGAATGATCTGGGTTTGCACTGAAAAAATGCATGTGTCACGTGATTGCCAGAAATGAGTGTATATTATACACTGACAACAGGAACACACCACGAAAAACGTGCAAAACATTTGTGACAACATATCGTTTGGCGAAAATGCTTGAACTAAGGTGTTGATAAGAGAATTTAAATTTACGAAATTCCGTACACATAATTTTCTCTAATTTCTCTTTTTTAACTTGTTGGCAAATGTATGCACGAGTCACTGGGTGAAATGAACTTCATTGTCGCTGTAATGACAAATGATATTGTCAATATACCAACAGAATATTTGTTCCATATTATCTATTACGTATTATTCAGCTGCCGAACTGTTAGATATTGTAGAATTTCCAACATTGCAATAATTTTCTTGTTGTTTACATAATCACAGATCGCTGCCATATTGCTCTGAGACTGCAGTACCGGCTCCAGAGATGGTCCAGGAAAAACAGAACTCTGTGCACACTTTATCGGTGCAGTTCACAATTGGAACACGAAAAATCGACTGCACTCACTGCAGTTTCTGGTAGTTGGAACACGTGGCACTCGGCCGGTGTGACTGAGTGCTGCAATTGGAATACGTTATTACTGTTCACTTTGTAATTCATAAAAACACGTGGCGAGCTTTAGATGATTACTTCCCTAAAAAACACTTTTGTTGACCACTGAGAAGAAATAATTTATTTGCTGACTTGTTGAACTAACAAAACACTCGAACTATTTATTGAAACCAACAAATTTAAACTTCACAACGTAAACACTTTTTCACTCGCGATGGTCAAAGAAAATGACGGACCGGACCACAGTACACAACAAACCCTTTTGCATAAGCAGCAGACACTTGGCAATAATGCATTTCACTGAGGAGACTGTTCTAATAGGGCACCTACGACAAACTATATTTAATGAAATACGCCAATACAAAAATAATTAACTGCATATATAATATTCCGACACCACCAGTAAGGAATAGGCATGATGACAGTAACAAAGAAATACAAAAATAATGCTTTTAATTATTAGAATAGATAACAAAGATCGTAAAAAATATACGTAACTTCACATTAATTGTGAGATTAATATTATATTATTAAAATAAAAATACGAAATACGACAATCCGCCATGTTTTGTGAAACACCAATCACAGCGTATTACGTCACGCCTCGTGCCTATTGTAAACATCATTGAGTTTCATAGATTTCATTCGAACTTTTCCTGTGTTAATCAATAACTCTGTTGTTTCAACAATCAAACTGTCCAGTTTTGAGTATCCATATCCCAAACCAAGGAACGTTAACGATGCATCAAGGATTTATCAAGGCAAACAGCTCTAATTTGCCGAGAGTAGATTTGTTGATGCTGGGAGAATTTCTTGCATCAAACAAAGACTTTTGCTCAGCAGAATTTCGAAATGTGAAAACTTCCATGTCAGTACCTACATTAACAATCTTAAATAACAATAATTTAAAAGTCTAAAACACGTAAAATTGCTTTTTAATATGCACTTTATGATAGGTTAGAGGTTATGTTAGCGAAATGTTGTTTTTAAACTATATCATGAACCTAATTACATGTTGCTTTCTTTATTGATTCAAGGCTTTCGAAGGCTTTTGTATCTCAATTTCTAAGCAGTCAATAATGCAACTTACATGGTGATATTTATGCCTAAAAGCCATGGGTAATTTATTTTTTATTGAATCTTTGTCTAATTTAACAATAAAAGGACGCAATAGACTAGCTATTAATGGAATGTTTTTCATAAATATTTTGCTAGCATAAGTTGAACTCATAGAAAAATCATCTTTCTCACTTTCTTCAACTATTCTCTTTCTTCGTTTATTGAGAATATATGGTCGTTGTACAGTATTTGAAGTGCGTTTTCTTCGATCTGGTTGGCATTCAAATTTAGTGGGAACACACCCAGGTTTCATGCGCACTTGTGACACTGAACCCATCACAAGATACTGAATATAATTATCCATATCATTTGGCAACTGTAACGAGAATAAGAACCTGTTAAAATAACCAGTGGTGGAGGAGAACAATAAATAAATAATTGAATCCTAACCTCTAAAGTGATCGACTTTTAAAAGTACATAGGTACTTATTGTTCAGACAAATGACAATTTCTCCAACCACATCAAGTACACACTATTATAATCGATAAAGGTATAAAGGAAAAACGTACATCAAAATGGTCTTCACAGAAATAAATTGAAGAATTAGGCGATACAATTGCAGGGTCCCGCCGTGCAAGATTTAACCCCTTATTTCTCATTGTTTTGTTGTTTGGAACGTAAACGAAAACCTTGTTGGGAGTTTTTATCGATGTGTTAGTACATNGTTTTGTTGTTTGGAACGTAAACGAAAACCTTGTTGGGAGTTTTTATCGATGTGTTAGTACATTTAGGCACTGCAGACCACTTATACACTTTAGAATTCATTTTAAAACACAAAATAACTTAATTTGTCTGACTATTGTCGAGTATTTGTTACTGGTTGAGGTTTGTTTACGCGAGGCGTGACGTCACAAGCCGGCGCCATGACGCTTTAAGCGTTTTAGCGCGAAATTTAAAATAACTATTTTAATGGCTAATTATTGCTATTAAACCTTAATTTCCTGGAAAAATTATAGATTTTTAGTAAATAGTGGAAGCGTAAGAACATTATTTAATGTATTTTAAAAAATTGTCATCATGCCTATTCTCACATAAAGATAAATTACGACAGAAAAGAGCACAATGGCAGTGACATTTCACCAAGCGGGTGGAGACCATAGACAAGGGAGATTGGTGGAGACCGTTCACATAATGGTAATTTTTGCATGCTCTACCATAATATTTGTAAATGTTTTTAAAACCCTTAATCTACAATTCAGAAAAATTTTACATTAGTCTATGAGCATAATTTTAACCACAGATGTGATGTTGTGTAATGATCAGTAAATATCTACATTATAATTCTTAATGCAGAGTACTACTCTCCTCTACGATCATCGCAAAGACCGCCAACTTAATAACACGCATCCCGCAACAACCATCAGCTGACAGAGTACTTTGCAAATGGGGGCATTTAGTGTTTACATGCTGTGTAGGTTGGTCACAACGCCTGTCAAATTTTACTGAAGTTATATGAAACAGAGAATACCAAGTATTATAAGTGCATGTTTAATTGTCTCTGGTGTAAAACCAACACAATTTTTAAATTTAATATTAATTTAATTTGAGAGCCAAATGTCTTTTGAATAAAATTAAATCAGACATGTCTACTTGATCTCTCCTTGTCAAAAATGTTTAAATATTACATGGTTTTACCACACGCTAAGTCCATTTTCAGTGGCTTCTTGCTGGAAAATCAGATGATTTGTTATTGAAATATTAATTTATTTCAATAGAGACATATTTTATGACTAAACTGATGTCATGGAAGGGTCATACGAGACACCATTATCACAAAATAAGGTGTATCACCCACGAGCATCTGTAACTCGCAGCAAGCGCCAAGTGAAATCTTAAGAGAAAAATAAAAAATTGGAGGATGTGGTTTTGAATTATTAATTAGTGATGGTCATAAGAAACAAATCTTAATGACCGTATTTTGTTACCTCTGTCTCAAAACTCACGTTTTTTTAAAAGAAAATATTAATAATTACTTCAAAAGGTAAACATTTGCCAAATAAAATGAAAGTCTGGTAAGCATAATCTTAGGCGCAACATTGAGGCTTAGCTATGCGCTGTCAAAGGTGCATAGTGGGGAGAGAGAAGTGCTTAAGATGAAACTTCTCTTTACGATGTTATGAGTCACGCGCACAGGGTAATTTACCAGGCATGCACACTGGTCTTGGCCCAGACAAAGGTTTTTACAGATTGTGGTTTAGCAAATAATGGTAATGACACACTACCTATATTTGTTGCTGTGTACTACTAACAGACGTATTTTTAAATGAACTTTGATTGTTCCCTCGAACGGAACTCCCCTTATCCGGAACTAATTTTCCAAATAAATTCAAACGTCGCAAAGTTGTGTCATAACTTTCCCTTGCTCAGGTCTTTCGTTGCTCACACCAGACTGTACATGCCCAATAGCTGGTAAACAAGCTACATGAGGAAGAGACAGCCGGCCCGAGTGGCACAGCTACAGCTATGCGGCATAATGACACAAGTGACAGTGACTAATGACAATGTGCGACACATGCTGTTGGTTTTAGTGATGTGGCGTTCAGAGTTTAGTGTTCTAACGAGTTAGTGTACATGTACCGTATTTTGGCGTGTATAGACCGCACCAAAAGTTTTTGATGAAAGATTGGGAATAATTAATATTTAAAGTATAGGCCGCACTTGAATTTTTTGTATTCCCGTAAATATTGCCGGGCCTCATCGTGCTAGTGCGGCAACGTCAAACTAATAAATTTGCCGTTGAATGTTATCGTTGCCGCGCCGCCTGGCCTCCGCCTGCTGAAAAGTCGCAACAGCGCAGTATTCCACGTAAATAAAACTTTTGTACTTATGTCAAAATGCTTCAACACTGCGTTTAAATTGCGGGACATGTGCGCCATGCGTAGCCTGCCAGCCCGGCCGGCTGTTGCCGAGCAGGCAATGGTATGGTGTATGTGTGCGTGCGGCGTCACACACACACACATAGCTGTTGCTGACTGACTCATTCCACCAGAGAGAGAGAGAGAGACAGCGTGACAAACAAAAAAGAGGAGGAGGGAGAAAGAAAAGAAAGGGAGCGAGCAAGCTTGCTTGGTGCTGGGCGGCTGAGGAAGGGGGGGAGGGGGTGGTGGAAAGGAAGGATGCCAAGCGAGGGGGTGAAAGAAAAAGAGAAAGGACACGTGCAAGCTGGATGGAGGTTGGAGGTATACAAAGCAGAACAGTCGAGGACTGGCAGGCTAATAAAGTATGGTGCAACCCATACACGTTTAAACACGTGATGAGGTATTGATGTTTATTTTTTTTTTTTTTTTTTGTTAAAACATTAGAGCGTATTGTTCGTTTTGACAAATTTCTAAGCATGGTTTAGGGGGAAAAAATTTTTTATGCCAATATCTCGTAAATAAGTTGCACCCCACTTTTTGTCATTTTTTTTTTTGTAAAAATGTGCGGTCTATACATGCCGAAATACAGTACTTTGTGAACTTGGTCTATAATGCGTCAGCCTCGCTCTTGTAAATGTATGTTGTGCTGACGTGCGCCATGCAGAAAGGGAAAAGACTGTCAACGGAATTGACTATACTTCCGGAAGTTTTATCAGATGCTTGTCAACACAAACAGTAACATGATATCCAGATCGCTTACTCTGGCAGACAGGCATGTCGAGAGATAAGAAACCTGCTAGAAGGTTGAGAATGAAGATCATTAAAGCAGCAGGGGGAGTTTTATGACTCACATTTCATAAACAGTACCTAGTGTTTTTTTTAATGGTTTTGTAACTTTGAGGATAAAACTAATAATTTACACTCATCAATTTCTTAAGTTAAAATTATGTGCCACATATACATGAGTTCAGACTAAAACTGTGTTATTTTTCACACCATCCCACCCTCATTTCCCAATACCGGAATTTTCCCACAACCGGAATAGCCCTTCCCCCTACAATTCCGGTTGAAGGGTGCTCTAATGTATATATGTGTGTGTGTGTCTATATATATATAAACACACACACACATATATACACACATATACACTCTCTCTCTTTCTGTGAAATCTCATTAATGAAAACTTCTTTAATATCAAGTTTTCATAAACACAAAGTTGTCTGCTTTCCTTCTAAAGTGAGAGAGAATTTAATGTTAACTTGTATGATAAAAATATTTGTTAATTTACATTACAATTAGATGTCAAATCCACTGGTAAAAATAAGAATGCTGATGGAATATCACATTTTCCAATATGCTGAATCACAGGGTCAACATTTTAATTTTTGACAGTTTTTGAATTATTGCAAACACCTGTTAATACAAACCACATTATTATAAACTGCAAAAATTCAGGTTTCTTGATATTTGTATTAAAAAAGGTTCTGTAGATTATCTCTCTCATTAAGAAAATTCTATGTGTTTTCAGGTAAATTCCTTGATATTTTGGCCATATCATGTGACTCCTTCAATGAAGACACAAATAGAGTAATTGGTCGGGGCCAGAAGACTCGCAACCACGTTGAAAAGCTGATGAAAATTCACCAGTGGTGCCGCAGGTATCAAGTTGCTTTCAAGATCAACACTGTTGTCAACACATACAATGTAGATGAAGACATGGTCGACGAGATAACACATCTGAATCCTGTAAGATGGAAGGTAATCATAAACCTTTATTACATGTTTACTGTAATAAAATTTAGAACTCTGTTGTACTTCCATTCAGAAAGCAGTCTGTATCTGTGTGTGTGTATAATAATCTAGGGCCTAGAAATTTTTTGCAAACCACAAAATAATGTGAAATGTGGAGAAATTACGTATAGTTGCAAAATTCTGTAATAATTCCCATATTCAATAAACTGCAAAGAAATTGCTCATTATAATGATTCCAAAACCACAATGCTAAGCTCATTTGCCATAAAAACTTTACAAACAGTAGGTTTTTGCTTTTTTTTTAATGTATGATAAAACACTGTCTTGTACACTTGTATTAACATCTCATATTGTACTTCACAATTGCATACATGCCCTATTGATATTTCTGCTCAACTCGAACAGTACAATTCACACAAGAGTGTGTAGGTTATTATAGCTGGTTGCCATTCCGAATTAGTTTTATTTTTGTTATGACCACACAATACAAGTATACTAGTTATGGGTCTGTTTATTTTATTGGACATGCTGACGAGAGAGTGGAATGAGTTTGATTATCACGTAGATGTCGTACGGGCTGCTCGTGGTGGTCACATTGAACATTTATGAATATATGGTAAACAAACTTCACAGTTCCACGGTTTATTTGATTGGTCAATGAAGGTTGTATGTTGTTTGGTTTTGATATTATAGACCTTCAAAGTTGGGGTATTCTTTTATACTCAAACTGTACTTTAAGTACTTTATATATATATATATATATAGTATGTCAATAAACATTGCATAAGCTTGTCGTCAACAGGCAATGCAGTCAATTCTAATCACAATGTGTAATCATAATCTAAGAAGAAAAGCCAAAAATCAATAAGCAATTATATTATATTCTTTTAATAAATTTTTGTGATTTTTTTTGACAGTTCTTGAAATCCTTCACTTAAGATTGCTGTTTTCATTACTTAACATGTGCATTATATCGGGGTTCAACTGTACCATCTGTTTGTAATAATTTTGTGAAGATGGCAGACTCTACCAATAAAGCTGCTGCTGTCTTCTGAATAGTGGAGAAACTGTATTTGTGAATACAGCGCAAACAGTGACATAAGTCAAATAATTTTATCTCTAGATATGACTTCTTGATTCTAACAGTTACAACAGTTCTGTGTTATGAATATGTAAGTAGAGATACAACCATTTAACTCTACTCTAACATATTTTTCACAAATGGTAGATACAGTTTCGTGTACAAAAACCAAACTAGATATTGATACAATTGTTTGACACACAAAAGAGCATTCTCTGTTAAGTCAACTGGTGGCCTTAACTCAAAAATGGAATTTTTGTAGATACGGTTGTTTGACACTAAACCCTCAAAATTGTAACTCCTAATTTTTCCAAGCTCCAAACTACTTAAGTACCCGACAATCACAAATTACATTAAAATTCAACGTAGTGAATTTAAGCAGGAATGGATTTGTTGTATTTGTAAATAACTTATAAATGCTGCAATTATCATATGCAATGAGGAGTGAAAATATTTACATTTATTTATCAATAAGGGTATTATTTTGTTTCATATATTTATTGTACTTGAAATATTAAAATGAAACAAGTTATATTTATTATTGTAGTTTTTGTTGTAAACGTGCCTCACCAGTCGTGCTTGACCATTCACTCCATTATATTTGCGAAGGTCTACCAGCCCTTGTAAATGCAATCTTCCTATAGCTGGGAGAGTATGAGAGTTAATGGTTGTACATAACGGGTGAGGCATGTTTACAATGAACATTACTGTTATATTAATTGATACATCTTAATATCCCTACTTTGTGTCATTATGGTTAAACAAAGGGTGGCTTTGTCCTCTAAAGTAACGTAAACATAGTTATGCAGTACTTGAACCTGATACCTGTCTATCAAATGGTACCTATATCTTAGCAACCTCACTCTTATATTCCCAATTTGCTGTAAAATGGATATGGAATTGAGTATTATTGTCACTTGTACACATTAATAATCTGACTTTATTTACTGCATTGACTACAGCGTAAATATGGTACTTTGTTACAAAAAATATTTAACATTGTTAAACTTTGCACCATTTTAAGCAGAGAAAAATATGGTGATTTAGATTAGTGAGCTGAGTACTGCCAAAAATACATGAAACATAAATTTAGTCTATTTCGATCTGCTGTTGCATCAGAGTATGTGCTTTCAAGTTAAAGCACGTTATAAGTCCTAAATCCTTTGTAAGATCAAAGTAACTATCACTGAACAAGGAGACCTGTAAACAATTCTCGTAGTCTGGCTGAAAATTTGCCTCTTGAATGCAGTTTTGTTTTTTATTATTGAAGTTACACTTCTTTTGGTGCATTAAGGGTAAAAGTTCAGTGTGCAACGGAAGTTGCGCGCAAGAAGTGTAACGAAAATCAACAGTATGAAGTTGGCTGTCAAAGAAAATTAAATGTGCATATTTGTTATACTAAGTTTACTCGAAGAAGTACAGACTATGAACGTGGTAGGCGCGTATCGTCTAGCTATATACAAACACAAGGTACACAACATAGCACGTGGTTATATTTAAAACTGACAGAAAATCAGTTCATGTAATAAGCAAATTGAAAAACATTTTATTTATATTAGTAATTCATTGTGAATATATACAATATCTCTTATTAATTAATTTTACTTACATTGTGCTGTGAAAAATTTGTTAGTGACAAAAATTGTATTATAAAATTTTGAAAGTGTTTTTAAGTATTTGAGGTTAATTTTTTGTAAATATAATTTTATTTAACTATACTTCTTTTGGTGCATTGAAGGTAATTAAATTATGATCTTTAATCAAACCTTTCTTAATTGTATTTAATGTCTTTCTTCTGTCATTTTATAGTTTTTCCTACTTACATAAATTATTTGCATACGTAATAAAATTTGATTTTAGTCACGCCAAAGCAGTATAACTCCTAACGCGCATACATAAGTACACACACCCATTTTTTGTTTTGCACGACACTAAGTGCTCCTGTGTTAATGTAGGTGTTCCAGTGCTTGCTGCTAGAAGGAGAAAATGTTGGCCCAGATGCATTACGCAATGCAGAGAGATTTTACATCACCAATAAACAGTTTGCGGATTTCTCGGATCGCCACAAGAGTGTGCCAACTCTTGTTGTAGAGGATAATGCCAAGGTTAGTCTGCAACTCTTTGGCTTGCTGCAGTGTATTGTAAAAATTTCTTAATTCTATATAACTTAGTTCAAAACAGCTGACTAATTATTTTATGTACATTTATTTCTTTAAACTTGTACGGTAAATAAAAAAACTGCCCCACATACATTTTTACAGGCCTCGTAGGGTTGCCAACTGTTCTGTAATATACAGGACTTTCCATATCCTGGGTTAGAAAGAATTATGTATCCTGTTGTATAGAATTATATGCATAGTGTGTATAAACTGTTATACATTATTTGAAGAGGAAAGAAAATATATAATTGACCTACACTTGGTGCGCCAATTCATTTCTCAAAGAAAATTATTTATATATTGAGGTGTATTGTATAGTATAGGCTTTCACTTCAGTCACAAATAAAAAATTCTATGGGGTAGAATTTATAAATGTAAGGGACACCATGTATAAGGTAAGTTAGGGCATCTGTTGGAAGTAACCAAAAAAAATTCCCATCAATGGACCCATAATATAACACTAAAACTAACACCACACAAACAAGAAACTTCAAATTAATTAAGTAATAACTGGTTTTATTATGCAATATGTAAGAACTAATGGGATGAATTAAGACATGTGTAGCAGACATAATTAAGACAACGAAAATGAAGGAAAAACAACATTAATATCCACATTTTAAACACTCCTTTAGGTTGAAATTATTTAGTATTTTGCTTGGCATACCAACTCCCTCACATTATATAAGAAAATAAATTATGTAGTTCCAGAAATAACATCTTATAGAGATGAGTTGTAGAGAATCATTATGATTTTAAGGTGAAATGATAAGAAAATTAATCATCCATGCTAACTTAAAGAGTTCTATGTTCAGGACCACCGGTTAGATGTCGGAGGAAAAGAAATTGTGAAAAATTTCATGAACATTATACATTTTCCTTTCTCAAACCAAATTTTCACACTATTGATGCAGATCCAAATAATGTAGGCTTACGGCTTGGCATCAGGCGTAGGCAGCATAGAGGTATCGTTGGTGTTGGGAGATTATAACATTAAGGCTTAATACCCTAGTAGTTGAATGCGACCTTTTAGAACTTTGTGATTATTTTTTTCATTTTCAGTACACTTTAATAGTATCTCCTCTATTCCTACCCCCCTCTCTACCACCCTAATATATTGTAATAAGAATATAGGATGTGTATAATAAGTTTTATTTTATAGTATAAAATAGAAAAATGACATACATATATAGTTTATATACATTTATTTTCATTGCTGAATGCTAGACAACTATATAATGGTGCATATTTATTTATTACAAGCTTGAATTTGAAGTTATGATGATCTGAAATCCTTTTAAAATATTTTGTTTCAGATGCAGAACAGTTACCTCATTCTGGATGAATATGTAAGTACTGTCAAATGATTGTAATATATATGATTAATTTTTACATAGTAATGTGTATGTACCTGGCACTAGGCGTGAATATGAATGTGAATTAACATTTACCTACAGATATGGAGGCTACAAAAGGATAGGAGTGTCAGTATTTCATTTCTGTTTCAATAAATTTGCCAAAAGCTCAGATTATGAATGCATCTCACAGTAAGAAGCTATTCTTAAGCTTGAATTTTAGTTGAGTCTGGGCTTCAGTTTACCAACACGTAAAGAAATAATCTTACTTACAAGTTATCTCAATGCTGACAACTTTGAAAATCTTTTTGTGACATAGAGTTTTACTCATTGTGTGTCATGTAATTACATACTATACTTTCAAGTAAGCATTTTGTGCAATATCGCAGTGGAATGGTACCTTAAGGATGCTGCCTAATGCGGGACCGGCCAAGCAGAAGGATAAGGTTTTACATGTTAAAGGATTTTAGATGTGTCTCCGCTACCTTTCACAATGTCACTTTCAAACAAAAAACACTTTGTGCCCTTGGAAGAGAAAAACCGTGCTACAAGGAGCATAAAGGAGTAAACAGATATATAATTTTTTTTTTTTTGAGGCTATGAATTTTAATTTACCTGTTCACTGTAATGAAAACGTGACTTTCCATGAAGTAAAATATGTCTAGTGTAATCATTTTTGGTCAGCAAACATGTTTCATATCTCATCCCTTTCTCACATGCCTTAGTTGGCTACCATCCTATTCCAGACAGAGTTGCATTCATGGAAACAATGAGAGGCAAAGAAAATTATTGATGTAAAGTTCTATAAGAGGGGAGATAGAGAACAAGAAAGGAGTATGTTAAAATAAAGGAATACGGAGATACAAGCATAGAAATGTTACAGCACACGGAATTTTAAATAAGGACAAATGTTGCTACAGTATTTTTTTTTTATATAGTTTGCATCTATACAGTGCAATTCAAATTTCAAGTGGTTCAGAAAACTAATGTTCTTTTTCAGTCTTCATTCTGATCATTTTCAGATGAGGGGTGGCAAAAATATTTGTTTTTCTCAATTATCAGTGAATATTGTTTATTCAGTCTGTAATAAAATTTAAGTAAACAATGGTTATGTGTGCAGTGTGCTCCCCTCAGATGTCGTGCCGCAGTACATTTTGTGGTAAACTTGCTAGCTTCCGAGCACTTAAAGGCATTCTGGAAACCCAGGATGTCCAAAAAGGGAATGCACCATAAGCTGCATGAAAAGCTACTGCAGATTAAATTTTGTATGCAGTAGAATCTCAATACAAAGTATGTGCATGAAGGAACTTTCAATATTATACTTATTACTGAAAAGCACTTTATACTGAACAAGTATTCAATATTATTACATCTGCAGGGATTTGAAATATAGTAGCACCTTATTAAAACAACGCCTTATGGTTTTTTCAGAAATACGATCGTTACGACAGGTTGGTTGCAATAAATATTTTGGACAAATTTTGACCCAACCCCTACGTTTCTATATGTCAACATTTGCAATTTTTGTATGAAGTCCATGTTAAATCATCTCTAGCGCAAAAATGACACTTGTTTTTAATTAAATATAAATTTACTTTAGTAGGTAGGTGTTTTCTGTAAAAAGTGATATCCGAGACTCCCAAAATGTTAAAAAAACATTGAGTGGTGCAGGGTTCTTCCAAGAATTTTATAAGTCCTAGTTCAATTGTCTCTGGCATAAAAGCAACATTATATTTGCATGGAATATTAATTTAATGCAGTAGTTAGATTTTTTCAGAATAAAATGATAACCCCACACATGCTTACTTGACCTCCCTGTCATCATAAATGTTTAAATACAGGTTGAGTATAAAAGAATACCCCAACTTTGAAGGTCTATAATATCAAAACCAAACAACCTACAACCTTGATTGACTAATCAAATGAACCATGGAACCGTTAAGTTTGTTTACCATACATTCATAAATGTTCAATGTGACCACCGTGAGCAGCCCAATTTGACATGTATGCGTTTATCAAACCCTTCCACTCTCTTCTCAGCATGTCCGGTGATACGGTTTGGATGACGTTCGTAACTCTCGGTTTGAGGTGGTGAGGGGGTAGCGCATTCGACACATCAATGTGATGGGAACGGACTGATGTTTCCTTTATGGTGTGCCACCCCATTGGCACCTAGCTGTTCGGGGATACATAAACAAGATGTTGCCGCAACGCTGGATTGGTCGTGGTACAGCTGGTGACCAGGCTCTTCATCACTGGCCTCCAAGAAGCCTGGATGTTACCCCCGTGAGATTTTTTTCTATGGGGTACATAAAGGATCAAGTGTTTTGTCCACCATTGCCGGCTAACAGTGACAGCCTCAGAATGAGAATTACGGACGCCATCCAAACCGTAACACCGAACATTCTGACAAGGGCGTGGAACGAGTTTGATTATCGCGTAGATGTCGTTCGGGCCGCTCGTGGTGGTCACATTGAACATTTATGAAGATATGGTAAACAGACTTCACAGTTCCACGGTTCATTTGATTGGTGAGGAGTTATTACTGAAATATTTATTTCAAAATACATGCATATTCTGAATAAACTGATATCCTGCATGGGTACATATGAAACCTCGTTTTTGCTAAATAATGTGCAAGCACAGAGTGCCCGTAACCTAACTCATGGAAAGTGCCAAGTTTGAGATATTAATTACCGAAGGTCATAAAGAAACAAATTTTAATGGCCATATTTAGTAGCCGGTCTCTCAAAAGTTTCATTTTTTTAAATTAAAATATTATTCACTTCAAAATGTGAAGTAGAGGAAGATAAAATTCAATTGCTGTGAAGTAACACTGCTAAGAGAGGTGTTGCTTCACATGCGCTTGAGAAGGGTGCACACAATCAACAACCTACCAGGCGCCTACATACCACACCCATAAACTGCTTGCTTCCTCTCTCCCAGGTTTTCTCTCGCACAGCTGACTTCATGCACGACCAATACTTCTCTCCAGGTGTGTACTGCAATGAATATTTTGATATGTCTCCACTTATTGTTTACCATCTTAATACTGTGGACAAATGTGATTTTTGCACCACTCTCCTGAATCAAATGCACACGTCGCTTTAAAACCCTTCAACATGCAAAATATGTTTGTCGTTGTTATAGTATTCTATGCGATATATGTTCTATTGTTTATTTTGTGCTGCCTTTGTTATGTATTGAGTGAAACATAGCTGATGTAAGCAGTAAATGAAATCATGTGGCAATGTTTATATTGACATGAGGCAGAAGTATGCACAAACAGAACAAAGAAGAAACTACAAAGGGCTCTCATAAGTGCTCACATATAGTGGGACAAGCTGGCACACTTTCCACTCCTTTAAACGAAATCCCAAGTCTATGTAAAAGGCAATGTTTGTCATCAATCTTTCACAAAATTAAGCCAAAAATGTTACCAAATCGGAATAAAAAAACCAAGCATAATAAGTTGTCATTAAACAATAATATAAACCACACGAGAAATCCAATTTGTAACAACACATGCAAAGTGCTAATGCAAGCCAGCGAGAGTACAATGGCCGGATAAACACGTGATGGAGTCATGCGCGGAAACATTGGGCTGCCTGAAGGGTGGAGTGTAGGTGGAGAGGTGGAGTCAATGGGTATTGGCTAGCACTGGTGGCCTAGGAAGCTAATATCTATTTGCAGATATGCACTATGTCCAGCGCAGCACTCGCAAAGAGAAATGCAATGTGTAGCAATAAAAAAAAAGTGCAACAAACTCATTTTTCAACTATTTTCCCTCAAATTTTCAACTTTTTCAGCCATATTATTTTTTTTTACAGTTCCTCAGTGATTAGCCAGTATAGAAAGACAGGAGCAATAAATTGGTTATATATGGAGAGATTCTACTGAATTTTATTATTAGACACAATTGTGACACATCTCCAGTGAAATAATACTGCTGGCATGTCTGCCCAGGAGTTCTTTGTGTCGTATCTACAGGGCCGGCACAACCATACAGGCGAACTAGGCGACAGCCTAGGGCACCAAGAAGATGGGAGTGGCAGGAACATCAATGGCAGACCTTAGATGCTTTACAGTACAATGATGAAAAATTAGCTAAAAGAAAAATAATATAACTGATTGGATTATTATTCATTACTTTAACGTGAGAAATTATTTAAAATATACTGTAACGTTTGTTACATGACTAGCATATTTTAATCCAGGAAAAGTAAATTACAATCACAACTTTTTATGCGTGAACAGTATCAATAGACTAATATAGAGATTGTTCTAATATTCGTTGACTCCGCTAATGGTAGAAATGAGTGCTAACCAAGGGGAATACAAAATTAGAAAAGAGATGCCTACAGGTCTTTCGCCTAGGACAGTTTACCTTGCACCAACTGTGGGACCAGGCAATGTTATGGCATAACAAACAGTTACCGTGTCTGCACAAATGGTTATTTGTTTCCAAAGTACCAATTTCTTTAACAAAGAATCGTTCTGAATTAACAAAATAAGATTACATTATGAATTCAGTAAACAGTTTTAAAATTTGATCACAACACAGTACTTACTGTGCTGTATGTACCACAAGCCCATATCACATAAATTAAATAAGGTAGTTTTCCCCCAAACTCTGATGTGACGGGGTTTCCAGGTTTGAGGATGCAAGTCCTCTCCTTACCTTGCTTACCAGATTAAGGTGGAAACTGATGAATTTGCCCCGCGCCATAACTCAGTGAGCATGAGTTGGTGAGAGTCGTCTGGTGGACTGCATGTGGGTCCCTGGAGTCCTTTGTTGGTCTGCTGCGCTTGTAGATGATGATGTTACCAGTAACTCAATATATCTAGTGGTTTTTGCTATTACGTTGGTGAGGCTGTCAGCCACCTCACACGCTTTTACTTACACTTTGGTTTTGTTGCAAGTGGGTGCAGGGCCCTAAATACCCATAGAGGTTAAAACAAATGAAATTTTAGCATTGGCTCTGATGTTTACTTGTTCCTTGACATACATACGCACTTACGCTATCATATACCAAACTTATGCAGACCTTGCACTCAGTCTGACGGTTACAAATATGGAGTAAAAATGGCCTAAGCCATGTATAGTTTAAGTTGCGAATACGCATTAAGCCCATGTTGTACTACAGGGTGCCAGAACAGTCAACCTCTCTGCACAAAGAGAATTGAAAATATTCCAGTAAGTTATGTTGCTATTGAAATGAAAAGGTTGCAGCAAAAGATTAAAGTGCCAAGGGGGTCTCTACGGAGTGAAACTCCCGTGCTGCCGGCCGGCCCAAGTGCTGAAGTCAGACTGACTATCATGGCATCGGCTTCCGCTAAGGATGGCCGAAGCCGGCGCCAACATTGAGTGAAAAATTACATTGACCCTATTGCATCCAAACAAAGTAGTACATAATGAAATTGCATGGCAAAAAGACACAATGGTTACATACCCGTATTTAATTAAGTGTTAATTAAGTTTTTGAATGCAACGTCACGGGGTATGTTACCGCACTAAAGAAACGTAATAAGAGAACTGAGGCCAAGGTAGGCAGTCTGCTGCAATGGAAAAAAACAAACGCACTTTCAGACAATAAAATTAATAAAATAATTAACATTGACAAAATAACTGTTTCAAAAATGGACATACCACTTCCTGTAGGCTTCGCCAACGAGAGTGTCCAAGTGTTCCAACCTGAGAGGGTTGGGCGAGTCCATCCTGGAAAGGGGCTGTAAGTAGCCACGCTCAATTTGTGATTTAATATAGTAATTATATTAAATTGGCCGGCTACGGTGTTTAAACCACTTTTAATGACTTCAGGAATTATTTCCCCACTGTTTAAATGCACTCGGGGTCACATTGCACTATTTCCCTGGCCATTAGGCCGGTTGACGTCACGTCAGTGGGGGAGACGTCTGCCATCACGGCGTGAGCTGCGCCAACGTTCCATCCAATGGATGGTGCGATGTTGTGTTGGACCAATTGTTATTTGCCCCCAAGAGTTACCTCTTGAGGTAAATAAAGCAAGGCAGTCACTTGAGTCACGTAGTACATGACGACGAGGTGGGTGCGTTCCGTTCTTGCCGGTACATTCTATCGTGCTTGTGGCTGGGTGTTAGCCCCAGCCTGGTGTCAGCTAGGGGGCGCAAGTGGTCACGAGAGCACACTTGGGTGCCGGTTTCAAGTCAACTCAATATTTGAAAAATCTCTCCAAAAGATGTAATAATAGAAATTAATGGGAGGGAGGTGGGACACCTTTTTGAAAGAGGGGAACAAGTAGTTCTTTTTTATGATTAAGCACTGTAGTGTGACAACAAAATGTGTGTTGAGTTTTGACTGTCGAGATTTTCAAGTTTACCACCTTACTTTTCAAAGGAAAGGAAACAGTTAAAGAGGTGGACAGAAAATATAGATGTAGTTCTGACTGCAGGATGATGCACAATAAAGCGGTGTTGCCAGATATTTAAAGAATTCTCTGAGAGACACTAAAAAGTTATATCTCAACATGGTTTCATGCACCAAAATCCTAAGAGTATGCAAAATTCATGCCCACATTCTCTTGCACTTTAAACGGTACTACAGATTATTATAGTTACAAGCCTATAAATTAAAATAATTTAGTAGAAGAGCTTTGAGTGCAAATTGTTGGTGCTAGTAAAATCTGTGTGTGTGCATGACAGGAATTAATTCCCAGATGTTAAAATGCTATTACATGTAGGTGGTGTTTTTGTTTTATGTTATTTCACTAAATTAGTATTTTTGACATGTGAGGTTTTGTCCCGTTACAAAGATCCGTAAGCTGATTCTAGGAGTGCAAAATTCTAATTTTCTCCAATTCGAGGTACATGCAAGATTTTTCACCAGAACAATACTTGTTGTACTCTTGTGCACTTTAATGGAACTTTTACATCTTTCTTCCATTGCCCATCTTTAATGGTAACTGGAAACTGTATCACAAAGATGTTCTCTTGATCTTGTAACAGATGAGGTTCCTCGACTGCAGTGAAGGGGCAAAGAAGCCCTCACCTTCCATCCTGGATGTCGGTGTAGCCAATGCACTTGATAGATCTGGGTTTGATGAGGCTATGTTTCGCAAGCGGGGAGGTGTCTACAAGTGGACCAAGGCTGACATGAACCTACAGTGGTGAAGAAAGCTTCGTGCAACACAGTACAAATGTGCCTTTGGCAGAGTTTTTTGAAATTATATCACGGCTGTGTAATAGGTACTAACTAACTGATGCACTGTAGTGCTAGTAAAGTTTTTGTATTATATAAATTTACAGTACTGAATAGTTTTAATGGTTCTTATATTGATTAGATTGAAGTACAAGTAATAATGGGAAGCAATCTCACTAGCTTGTATAAATTATTGGTTTGTTCACTTGGAAATGTTACCTTGTCACTATTACTTACATGAAATTATGTATGTTGTTGTATTATAGTAAGGGATTAGACTAAATTTTTAGGACTGCGTACTAAAATCCTGAACATTAGTATTATGAGAACCCTTGTAGTCTAGTAAAGTTCTTTGTAAATTGCAAGATTTTGTACCTGTTCCTGAAGTCTAAAAGGTGTGAGAGTGTGTGTGTGTGTGTGTGTGTGTGTTTGTACGTAGTGAGTGCATGTGAGTGTGTGCATGCATGCGTGTGTGGTGGTTTTTTTATAGAGAATATGTGCACTGTATTTATACCCCATGGATGTTAAATAGAAATTAAGGCTCTTCAAATAAAAAAATTAGACTGGCTGTAAAAATAATTTTTACAAAGATAATTCTTTGTTCTAATTAAATTTAATACATATGCACTAAAATTTGTCAGCCAAACATAAAATAGCAGAGAAGTAGTTAGTGTGTGTTCCAGTACGTATATACTACTGTAAATACAATTTTCATGTAAATTATTGTAAATTACTTTTAATAAACAGAAATATGAGATTTTTTACTGAACATCACTGCATTCAATGTACAATTCTTAGCATATCAAGCAAAACTATTAAATGATTATAATACTAATCCAACCATAAACTCTAAATGCTTATTTAATATCAAACAGTATAATAAAACAAATATAAATTTGTAGGGGTGTGCAAAGCTTTACATTTTCCAAGTAGAATCAAAGACTTCTGTACCTTTGACTTCAACTTCGAATAAAAAAATCTTAGAGTGAAATGTTGAAGATTTTCACTAAGTGTTTTTTCCACCGAAACTGGTATCAAAACCAGAGCTGTGATGGCCTTTTGAAAGTTTTCCGGTGGAAGGAAGCATGCTGGGAAAAGAAAACCTTAATGGAAAAGATGCTCAACTTACACTGTTTTTCAAACAAATTTTGTAGTTTTTATCCCAAGTTCCACCCTGCCAGTTTAACGTTGAGGAAGGTCGCCGGGCAGCAAGGGGAGGGAGTGAATGTTTTTACAGCTGCGCACTTTCCTTTTGTTTCTTTCTTTCTCTTTCTCCCTTTCTCTCCCTCTCTCTCTTTCTTTCTCTTTTATTAGGCGAACAAGATTGAAATCACTGTGAGGTGGTGGTGCCAAATGGGACTAGATATATGGAGTATGGTAGTTTTTATAAAGTTTGTAGGTATCTAAATGTATAATGATTACTTTCTTGCAGATTTTGATATTTCAGTTTTTCAACAGTACAAGATTAGGATATATTTATTCCATTGCTCAGTGTCTAGTAGGAATACATTTTTTTTGGCAGTTACAGTACAAAACAATTTAATACACTTGAAAACTGTAGCCTACTATAAATTAATATATATACATTTAAATCCTTCGACTTTGATTTTTCTTCGAAAATCCTTTGCGTGATACAAACTTTGCTTCGACTTCGCTTCACATTTAAAAAACGACCTTCGCACATGCATATAAATTTGTACTTATGACATCACACTATCTTGATTCTGCATCGCACTTGACCAAGGACAAAACTTCCCATTAATCCGACGTTATTTAAGTATAAGATCTTCATGTTTACAATCTAGCTTATATATTCATTAATATGGTTTGAATATGTTAAAGATCAATGTTTAAAAAATATCTTGGTGTCGTTCTCAACTACAAAATAATTTTAAGATTTTTTTTTTTTTTTTTTCCCCTCCAGATTAACAAGCTTAAATTTTTATTTTCTTCCAGAAATTGAGGTCTTTATTGTTATAGTTTATATAAAAGGACAGGAATTCAAGTATTCACATTGTAGTACTTGTCGACAGGCGCACACACACATGCAAAGGAGGACACATTTTCCACGTGGTTGCGCGGTCGCGATGTTCCGCTGGCTAGGCCAGCTTCATTAGGCTGCGATTTGTAGGACACTGCAGTGTGTTGGAAGGGCGCTGTTAGCAGTAAACCTAGTGGCCAGATGGTGAACTAGGGTGGAGTGGGAAAATTGTAGGTATAGCTGTTGAGTGTGGTTAGGAGCTGTGATTATCTTATATTGAGATCTGGTGGCTGGCTGGATTGTGTTATAAATTGGTGAGCTCACTTCTGCTGAACCTCTACACAAATTACAGTAAACTGTATGTTCTTAAGAGTACTTAGTAACGACACAACATGCTTTTTAAGCATTCTCGATACTTATTTCCAAAATTACAGTTATTTTAAATTTTTGGGTGCTATGTTGTTTCTCAGGAACCATTCAACCAATCTGAACTCAAATTAGTGTGTTGCCAGTCGCCACCATCAGCATTTAATTAAAAAACTAATATATTTTAGTTTGGAAGACAGTTTCTCCTAAATAAGTAAAATTCTTCTGACATATCTTGCTAATTGCTTAACTCATTCTGACCAAATTCGACTTTTAAGTATGGCAAATGTAACATGTTACAAAATGCCTGAGGGGCGTGTCTTGAGTTCATGAGAGATGGAGGTCTTAATAAAAATAAAATAACTAAATTTGCTTTTTTTAATTTATTCACTTGCTTATTTTTTTAATACATTAAACTATCTATCTGCACTATTTACTCTTTATTTCTCAGTGAGTGCAATATTTAATGTCTATTTCAACTCTTAAATCCTTCTCGAAATCTCTGGTATTTCTTCCTGCTGGTCACTTCCAGTACTACTTGTTGCTCTTCTACCTCATCACTTAACATCGTACAATCGCCCAGACTCCTATCAACTACACTCTGAGACCCATCACACTTTTATACTATCGCTGGCCTTGATCTGGAAGGTTCAACGCACCCCGAGTCATGCTGAGAGAGACTAGGGTAGTAGTAATGCCCAGAACATTCCTTCAACGATATATCGCAGAAACCCGATACCCAAGGTCGGAAGCAGCATGCACCCTTATAGGCATAACAGGCACACATTGTAAACAATCCTTTGTGAAAAGTCTCTACGTCTCCCGGTTGCAACTGATAGCGCGCGAGCGTCCATAAATCATTCTTTCCCTGCATGCTTACAGTTCGGCAATCTGTAACACTTCCCCCCTCCTCAAGTCTGTCTGTACCGAACAGACTCTGCTACATCTGGTCCTTCATAGTGTGCCAGTCGGTCGATAGCCTTGACGACAAATCCGAAATGCCACATAATTGATCTTATTCGGAATCCTGTAGGGACCTTCCCAACATTTCTGTAGCTTCGGGCAGTACCCTTTTCGTCTCTGTGGGTTGTACAGCCACATTAGTTGTCCATCTTCAAATACCTCGCCCTACATTCTCCTATCATACTGCGTCTTTATCCTGTCACTATTTATTCTGAGGTGCTATCGAGCATTATGAATGCCACAAAATCGGCAAGGATTGCTGTCCATGAAGACTTCAATATAAGAGATGTATGGATGCAATCATGGACTGCACACCAAAATAATAACATGCCATGCATTACTCAAGAACCACCAGGTTTTGATTTACCGTGCAAAACCTGGTCCACACTCAACAGAATTAGAACCCAACATGGCAGATGCGCATACTTTCTGCACAAGTGGGGCAGGCAACCATCCCCTCAATGTGACTGCGGAGAAGATCAAACCATCAGACACATTATTGAAGAATGTCCTATAAGGTCCTATAACGGTAGTCTTGACGACTTCCTGTTGGCAACTTAAGAATCGATAGATTATATCAATAGACTTTATGTTTGTTTGTAACTCTTAAAGTTTGTAATATTTGTAATGTCTATGTATTGTTCCATTTGTTTGTAACTCTTGAAGTTAGTAATTTTTTAATGTCTATGTATTGTTCCTTTTATAAGTGTCTAAATTGCCATACGATAAATAAATACAATGTATGCCAACTAGTCTGTTATGTAATTTGCTGGCATAATTAGGCTCTGCAGTTTCCTCTTCTGTTGGTTGGCCAAATGGCAGGTAACTAGGAAGGCATAGCGGTCTTCCAAATAGTAATCTGGACGGTTTACCCTTGTGGACTCGTGAACTGCCAAACGGTAAGCAACCTGATAACCGAAAGGATATTAGGTTGTCATTCGAACCTGATTTATTTTTGTAAAGGCGAAGTAAGTTTATTAGTGCTCTGTTTATTTTATTTCTAGGGGAAAAGGGGGAACTTTATAACATCTTTTATCAGAAAGCATTGTTTTGCCGTTCTTCTTATGAGCGTGTGTCATTTTGAATTGCATATGGGAGTTTTCAATGTAATTAACAACACTTTGCTCACAAATACCTCAACACTTCCTTCTTTGAGTTAATATATAACAATTTTACTATTTGTATGCTAATTTCTCACGCTACACTGTAGTAACTTTATATTTTCATAGGCGAACTGAGATTGCCAATAAATATCGCAAATTTACTAAACAGTTTTCAAATTAAATAAATGTGAGTTGTGAAACCTTTTTAAGCAAGATGTGTGTGAACTACATTTTAGAAAAATTGTTTATAGTACGTGCATGCAACATACAATATCAGTTTAAAAATTCACTAACATATAGCAGGAAAGCTGCATACTCTGTTAAAAATTTGCAAACAGATAGTGGAAAAGTTGACTTCTTCGTATAATATGTTGTAACTTGTGAAATATTAGCATTTAAAGCTCGTACCGGTGTGCTAGAACTTCAAATTTTTAGCAACAATAAACTATAAAGTAGGGTAAAGCAAGTAATGAATGACTATAATGCTGTGGAGATGGACCTAACATACACATTTTCTATAATAAGTCTAATAGAGTTTTTCCATTAAAGGCTATGTTTACTGTAAATAATGATTTAAAGTTTTGTTTTGTTTTTAATTTTCTTGTAATGTTTATATTTTTAACATAATTTCTTTGATTGCCCCAAGTAATTATTTTCATTTGTATTAATGTAATACTTGACAGTAATTTGAAAGATTTCAGATTTTTCTGGTAGAGAGTCAGTCAACATCTTCCATTTTTACTAAATATAATTCTATTTTCTAACTGACATTTTCATTTAATAAAATCTGAGTAAAATTCACCATCCTTCTTTCCTTTTCAGTAGCTAAAGTAAGAGATGGAATAATTTCAGTGTGTTTTATTCTATTTTGTCCAGTGTTTTCGTGTATGATAATTTACGAGTGTTTATCTGTCTTTTGAAAGTGTAAATGTCACAACCTATCTACAATCACCACAAATACCAATCTTGACCCACCAAACACTAACACCAAACTCATTCTCCAATACACATTGCACAACACAATACATTACATTTCTTAAAATATAAAGTTTCATAAATTAAAAATTTTAAATTTCATATGATTAAGTTAAATTTTGTAAATGCATTAAATAAAGTTTTGATATAGCTAAGTAAATTAGATTTTTTTACAGATCATTTACTAACGATTCTGAAGAATACTGTGCTGTGTAATTTAAAACTGTCATCTGTATTTCATAGTTTTAAAATGTTAATGTAACCATAGTGTTTTGAGCACTACGAAGGATGCAATAGATAGCAACTTGTGCTAGTTCTGCCATTCTCCGGTAGGTGTCGGGCACAGCATCTGAAGAAGAGTTCATAATGGGGTCGTTACTGTCGCGGCACAATTCTGGCGGGAATTAGTATATTTGTAACACAGGTGGAGAAGTATCAGATACAGTGCAGTGACAAGTAAAAAATGAAGCTTAGCCGGAAGTGGAAAGAAGCTATTCGACGTAAACTTTGATAGAGGCTGTTCACGACAAAGTGAGCACTTTCGAAGCCTTAGTTACTTTTTCCTTTCAGCCATTTTTTATCCTTTAACTACCTTTTTAAAATAAATATTGACATGCAAGTAATCAACACAGTGTGTATATTCCACCGCACTTGGAAGTTAACGTCTAAGGCTAAAATAAAATAATTTTTTGACTATTATTCAAAATGAGAGGGCTTTCAAAAGTGCTCACTTTACCGCGAATAACCTATAAGCAAAATTACTGTTTGATAAAAGTCATAATTTTTTAATGCCATCAATGAGGCCAGGTTTATAAATTTAAAAAAAAGTGCCCATGAACGCAGTGATACAAAAAATTGAATGGATGTAGAACCCGTTTAGTATTAAATATGCAAGAACGCAACACTTAAGTTGGTTAACTTTCAACTTCTTGTGTTTTGAATTGTGTTTCCGCCTTCTGTATTTATAGCAATACTCGCCAAAATTGTTTTACATACACACCTAATGTGCACAGAAGTCTCATTACCTGTTTTGTTACATTTTTTTTAGTCTGTTTGGTTTGTCGTTTGGTGCAACTATTGGAGATAATGATAAATCCCTTGTTCAAATAATTCAGAGATATTTAATTTATAAAAATACCCTTTCATTTTCAAAACAACAAAATACGGGCGTTAAATATGACCCAACATGATCTTAACAGAAACCTTAAGAAAAATAATTTATTTCTGAAGTTTTACAATATTAAGTTAAAGGGTTGGCGATTACTTGCGCCTTGCAATGTTTAGAAACTATAGTGATATCATTACGTGTGTTGCATTTTGTGGCGTTGCATTTTTACATACTTGCATTTTTTATAAACCTGGCCAGTGCCTACTTATCGATGGTCTATATTAAAGTTAATCTTCTAACGTCTCATTTGACTTGTTGGAAGCTCCATGCGATGTACACGCCCGATTCTGTTAGGATTGTCAGATGTACTTTTTTTACCTAAAACAATTTCGTTTTTGCACATTTTGTTTAGTGTACTGTTCGTGTTCTGTAACTATGCTAAATTGTTTGATTTTTAAGATTAACTGCAAAATCTAACCAAATTGATCCTATCACAAAATTTTTAAATAATTGTAGCATCCTATGGAGACAGTTTATTAATTTTATAGGACACTCTTGATATTTTAATAACTTATTACTTACGTTATGTTTGCAATCCCAAAAGTAAATAAATAAAACATGTATTTTCAAGCACAAATATTGAATGCAATACAGAAATCAATTCTTGTTGTACAATAGCTACGATGATGGCAGAATATGCTCGTAGGTTTAAATGAACCAAATTTTTGCCTTGACTTACTTGACTTATTAATTTATTCTCAACAACCAGTAGAGACAGCCACTGTGTATGTGTGCACCATGCTAATCAAGTTATGCTAATAGACTATTGGTCACATTCAAATAAAAATATAAATGATTGCATTATATTTAATGTTTTAATCACAACTTGTTTTACTTTCTAAACTTGGGTCATCAAATGTATCTCATTAGTATATACATTTAGTAATTTATGGTAAGTAAAACACGCAATATCAACAACACGTGTTCTGGTTTTATTTCTGAACATCTGGCAATTGTATGAAAGTATGTATACCATGGATTCTTTGCATCTCAATCTGACATAAAGTTTAAAACCTAAATAGCCAAAATAACAATAAGTTAATGTTTCCTCCAAATAATAACTAAGGGATAGCTGTCATAGTATTTTGAGAAGGGAAGGGTAAGAAGTGAATTATTCGTGAATATTATTTGCAATATTTATTCGGGTCACTTAGCGTAAGTAGCATAGCATGTGTCTACGTGGAACTAGCAAGAATCGAGTCTTAAATACCTTGTTAAGAGGGGTACTAACCAACATAAAATCACAGTTAAATCTACGGGAACAAATTAGTTGATTATGAAGTATAGCGGAGAAATGTAAAAATTGATTTCTCATGTTTGCAACTGATTTACACAACGGGTCACACGATACTTCTCCACAATTTTGTGATACGCAATAGTTTTCGTGTGTGTAGGCTATTCACAGTAAAGTGAGCACTTTTGAAAGCCCTCTCATTTGGAATAATAGTCAATAAATATATTTTATTTTAGCCTTTTCTAGATGTTGTCTTCTGAGTGTTTTGGAATACACACATTGTGTTTATTACTTACATGGAAAAATTATGTAAAAAAGTCATTAAAAGTATTTTAAAAATTGCTGAAAGGAAATAGTAACTAGGGCTTCAAAAGTGCTCACTTTAGCATGAACAGCGTATGTGATACCTATATATATTTGTATATAACTGAACAAATGACCAACACCAAAGCCCTGTAAATGTTTTAATACTGAAATTACATTACTGTAGTGCAACAGACTGGGTATATTCTCAGTAGACCTACTGTAAGCTTTTGAAACAATTATTACAATAATTAGGATTGTATGATTGGATTGTATTAATTGCCGACCGTGAGATTATATAAAAATAGCACATACACAGAACAGCAAGACAAAAATAAAATAAAAAAAAACTTTTACACTACAATGACAGATAATTAGTGAAATCTGTTACTTTGTCTGTAGAAAATAAATATGTATATCATTAAAACGACTAAAAGGCGGACAAACAACTTATTATTATAAACAGGACGATGAAAACATCACTCAAGTGAACAAAACACACACAAAAATAGAACAAAAACCACAATGAAACACAAGTCTGGGAAAAAGTATTCATTGTTCTGGTTATAACAACAAATAAGTTAACACCACGAATAACTCAGGAACCACAAAAATAACAAGAGAAAAGGATTGACGAACCAACAGAGGACAAAATGAAGAAAACATTATAACAAAAAAATTACAATGCCAGTGTATTTTTCGAGTTGGTCCAAATTCTCTTAGTTGATTAATGTAAACAAATAAGTCATTGCGAGAATAGAAATATTATTTTGATGCGAGCCCAAACTCGAGGGTTTCTGGGACTGTTCGCTGCACCACAGTACAACAGCAGCAGCCACTGCCAAGCACCCTGCGGTCAGCAACAGTATCTCGACGGTGTATGGGAAAGCACCTACATCGTCCAGTACCACGCGAGTCAGCTGACGGTCCCACTTTGATCCTACCACATGGGGCCGACACCAGGACAGACTTGTGGTTCGGATCCTAACCCACTGGCATGTGTGCTAACACTCAGCACTGCGCCGTTAGGGCGTAGCACGCATGAATGCGAAAACAGGCATCGGAGCGCCCTTGATCAGGATGTGTACGAACAACCAACGCCATTGCGCAACACTAATTGTTTAAGAGTGTTCGTAGCCCCCAAAAGCAGAGCCTAATTATTCCCAGTTTACCCAAAGTGTAAACCACAATGACCTGTGTTATTAAACATAATTTCAAATTATGTCAAAGGGAAGTGACAAAGACTTCCTACTTGGGGCCCCCGTGCCAACCAAAGTTTAGTTTAGCCCCCACAGGCATCTCCTGACTGGCGGCAACTTTAATTTATGTATTTTCCTTTAGGTGTAATGAGTGTAAAAGTGTATATGTTTATTTTGCAGCAGCCAACATGTTTACAGACACTGATAGACATCTTTCCAACACACCACATGCATGAATACTTAACACTGCAAAAGTGCATTGTCATATATAACTCAGTAGCTTGTGTAGTTTGTAGAACATGTAAGTTTTCGTTACGGACAACGTTCAATCTCAAATTAGCTAAGGGAATTTTCCCACCCATCTAATTTATTAATTAAGTGGTTAAACCTATTTGCTCTTTTCTTTCATGTTCGCGCGTTTTAGACTTCTGGTCTCTTCTCGGCAAAGAGTCGGAAAGATGCCAGAAACATTTAATCTGAAGCAGGCATTCATTGGAGCAGGCCGCGCTGTTCGCGTCTCCCAGGCACTTCAACAATTTCTTTGTCTACCATCACGAACAAATAGTTTTTTTTAATGTGAGTTAATTTCATCGCCCCAGGAGTGTAACTCATCACGTAAATCTGGTGAGAACACGCTAACTTTCCTGTTAGCACCCGACAGGCTTAGTGCATCTGGTCCACTTAACAACATGAACATCGTCAACTGGTTTGTATTGGCAAAACGCCAATAAATGACTTCAACCCCAAGTCAAAGGTTTTGATTGCAGTCCTTGCCTCTTCGAGGCATTTCGAGAGCTGGATCCAAAAACCAAACATTTTCAGGGTTTAAAGTGTTTTTCAGTGTAATATGTTCTTGTACCAGTGTTTTATTGACATTTGGAATCGCCTCACAACTTCGTACTTAGCTAACATAATACCGACATAAGTGGCCATCTCACAATTGGCACCTGCTTTGGTATTGGGACGGCTGCAACTGCCCACAGCTAGCAGCCTTTCGCACCATAAATAATCCATCATCAATTCAGATGTAGAATATCGTGAGACCAGCCTAGCCACCTGGGGGACTCTGTCACAACCCACAACAGCAGAGCAGCCGGTAAGAAATTTAAAAGACGTCAATGGGAGGGTTTCCTGCTAGAACTTTGCCCGAGTAGCAGTGCATCTACGAAGTCCCCACCATTCTCTAACCCTGGCCTCCCGTAAGTTCATTGAATTTTCAAGTACGTGCAACAAATTTATATTAATTATTTCAGAAAATTTTAGTTTATCAGTACTGCCTTCCAGTCAGAACAGTAACCCTGAAAGTAAAAGTTCAAAAGCATTAAGAAAAAAAACATATTTAAATTATTTCTTAAAGCTTCAGATATTATTTTTTATGGCAGATTTTCATGTCATTTTCTACTAAGCCAAGAGCTAGTGTTTGTCATTTAGTTCTGAGAGTTAAGTATACACTAGAAGTAACAAATTTTAATCAGAAATCTGTTCAGTGAAGTGGATGTTCATCGACACACACA
>NQII01001772.1:156277-250269 GCA_002778355.1 Clitarchus hookeri
ACACATATATATATATATATATATATATATATATATATATATATATATATATATATATATACACACACACACACACACACACACGATATACAGAAAAGAAGTTGATACCCAAATTCTTTGTTCCGAAAGAAACGTAGGCTAGAAAGTACTATTTAATTTACTACAGACCAGAGGTCCATTTATGCTCTGTGAATAATCTCATTCATAATTAGGACCATAATTTTGGAGAATACTATGATATTTGTTGCTCTGTGTATTAAGAATTATGTGTTGATGTGATCGGGGTAACCCAGGGCTGGTTGAGTGTTGAATTGTCCAGCGCCATAACTCAGTGAAGAGTTAGTGATGTAGGTCGTTAGGTTGATGGCCCAAGGGGCCCTGGGTGTCTCCATCAGTTTGCAGATGATGTTGCCACGTACTTAACATTATGCAATTACACCTTATGACGAGACTGTAGGCCATCTCGTATGCTTGAAATATATATAAAATTGTGGGTGGTACTACAAGGGGTGTAGAGCCCTGTGTGTCACGGGGGACAATGAATCAACACTAGTAGATTGTTAACTCATTGTGCTTGATTACATGTGAATAATGAAAGAAAATGGACCCAGCACTTATGGTCTGCCAGTGACCTTAGCGTGAAAATTAAAGTGGTGTTATGCGTATATGCGGTAGTGTTAAGCTCTCTGGTGAGAGTGCAGGTGGTTCTCCCCTCGGTACAAAAAAGAAAGAAATCAAATATTCAGGTTAATTAAGTTACTATTGCAGCCTACATGATGGAACCGGCTCGCGGAGCGAGCGACCAACGTTGCCGTTCTGGCTCGAGTGCTGAGTCGAACAAGAGGAGTGGCGTCGGCGTCTGCCCCCAAGAGCTGTGAACCGATGTCAAACACCGAATTATGAAACATGACATAAGCACTATGTAACATTATGGCAATGGTAAAAAGTTATATAAATTAAATGAAACACATTGGTGACATCCCTGTTGATTAACAAATGTCTTTTAAGGATGATGATGTGAAGTTGACAGAGAGTGTCACCACACTAAATGACATGCTACTAGGATGGATGCCTTTATAGGTGTCTCCCTTATTGAAAACATAATTAATCTTTTATAAATAAACAATAAATACACTATTACGCATTCTTTTGAAAGTGTCTGTATTTCATTACCTGTGATTTGTGTATTTGACTGGCTACAGTGTTGCCAGATGGCTGTCTCCTGGAGATTTTTGAAGAATCCACCTGAGTAAAAGGGTGTGAATTGCCATGCTCGATTGCTCTTAATACAATAAAACACACCCCTGGCTGTAGTTGAGAATGAGACGAAGGTGATAGATGTGTTTAGAAAAATGCTTAGCCATAGTGGTTACACTTTGGGGACACCAACACTTCAGCTTCGGCTTACAGGTCAGTTCGATGCCACTTGTTGGTGCATCACGGCTTATGTTGCGGCGAGAGCTGCTACGACGTAACAATCTAGGGCCTGAGCACCCAATGGCTGTGACTTTGGGATAAACACCATTTTGGATCACGTACTAATTTATTACAAGAGTTACCACTTGCAATAAACAAAGTAGGACGAGCTCTTGAGCCACTTAGTACCTGTTGGCAAGACGGTTCATGTTACGTTCTTGTCGACCAGTACTACGCACTCTTAACCTAATGTGGTTGGTGGGGCCCAGTGCAGCTGGTGCAGTTGATGAGACTGTGGTGGTAATAGTGGGCACAAAGAGCTAGTGAACACAGGTTCATGGCAGTGTACACATACCGGAGTTGGTAGGATGAGGTCGAGTGCTACAAAATAATATTTTCGGGAGACGAAGAGAGGGTCATAGTAATCAAACTATTGGAATACATGGCTTATTACTTTGAAATCCAATGGAGTTGGTAGTTATTAACAGAAAGGAAACTCTGCAAATAATTCGTCAATTTTATTCAAAGATAATTGCCTATAGGTTGAGGCCCTATTTTCGGAAAACCTCCGGAAGAACACCAAATTAGGGGTACCATGGCTAGTAGAACATGATGCCATTGTGGCGATTGTGCAAGACCGGATAAACTTTGGGTGCACAGAGAGAACTGTATAATCTGGGCTGCCGGATAAAAGAAGAGGGCACACCCATGCTGCTAGCAGAATTCGACAACGCAGTGCCTCCAAAATATCACGCCACCGTTCAGCGCAGACTTGATAAAAGTAAGACGTGTTCGCAATGACAGACCCATTCAGATGCTCTACGGTCGCAGAACACCACATTACGACGACCAAAGATGATACTATTTACTCAACAACAGCAAAGTATGGGCCGTACCCGCAAATAATTATTAGTGGGCAGATACACAAAATGCTCCGGGATGGGGTTATCAAGCCAATCGAGAGCCGTTACATCTCTGTGATAGCTGTTGTGTCCAAGAAAGATGGAAGTTGATGCAACTGCATGGACTTTCACCCACTTAACCTGGTGACCATCAGTACATACCCACCAGTCATTAACATCGGGTACTCACTAACTATTTTGGGTAACCTGCACATAATGACCTCACTAGACCTACGCTCGGCATACTGGCAGATTCCGGTCACCCCAGCAGACCACTACAATATGGTCTTCATGGAACACGATGGCAGAAGGTTCCAATTCTGTGCCATGCCCTTCGGGCTCAAATGCGCCCAGCTATATTTCAGAGCATGATGTTGCGGGTCCTGGACAGCCTAGTGGGAGAATTTACCCTAGTCTATCTAGATGAAGTGGACATTTGGTCCTGTATCTGAGAGGCAAATGCTCTACACCTAGCCTTGTCCCGGAAAGACTTGCAATAATCAGTCTTACGTGTTCGAAACACGTGTGCTAAGACACAGATCGACTACCTCGGACAGCTGGTCGACACAGATGGCAGAATACCCAGTGATGAACACCGCCGCATCATGGCAGAGTACGAACCACCCTGTACAAGAAATCAGTTGCGCAAGTTTTTCGGCGTAATAAACTGGTTTAGGCAGTATATACCAGGTTTCTCAACCATCGCCATTCCGCTCACGGAACTAGTGTCACACCAACACCAATTTCAGTGATCAACTGAAGCTGAAGCGGTGATCGAGAAAGTCAAAAACCAATTCGGCAAGTGCCACGCGCTAGTCTGCCTTAACCCCATAAACAACGCCGATTTAAGAGGTTAACCAAAGCTGAAGCAGCATTTGAAGAAATCATAAACCAGATCGGCAAGTGCCATGCGCTAGTCCGCCTGAACTCCATGCGACACGTATACCTTAAAACTTACTCCAGTCTGGCGGGGTTTGGAGCAGTACTTTTCCAACTGGATGATGTAGGGGAAATGAGAGTCATCGAATATAGGAGCACCAAGTTCGGGCGCACCGAAAAGCGATACTATGTGAACGAGCGAGAATGCCTCGGTTTAGTATGGACATTCAAGTGTTACCATGGACACCTCGGATACAAAAGGTTCACTCTGAACTGACAACCGGCGCCTAGGTTGGCTAAACAAAAAGCAGCAGACCTGGACTATGTTGAATCGATGGTCCCTACTGTTACAAGTTTTCAACTTCGTGGTAGATCATGTTCACTGTCCATGTCACACTGCTCTGGTGTAATAGCCCATGATGATGGGGAATAGGAAGACATCCTACCACCCAAGCACCCTCAAAGAGATAATTATGGTGTAATACTACATCATATAGGCTGTCCCGCAGATGCAATAACATACGCAGTCTACGCCCACATGGTAGGCACACAACACACATCAGGTGCCGCAGAACGCTACTGCAAGGCATGCGCGGTTCACTGGCAGCTCCCTTTGAGGCCATATCATTGGATTTAATGGGGCCTTATCTTTTAACACCCACAGGAAAGCACTTCATCCTGGTCGTCACCGATGAATTCTTGCGATGGATTAAGGCCTCTCCCATCTCCACAGATCATGCCACCACAGTTCCGAAAATGCTGTAGAATGAATTCTTTCCTCGGTGAAGATACCCCAAATCATTAACGACTGATATTGAGACATAATTCTCAAGCGGGAAATGGCTGGACCTGTGTAGCTCGTGGTGGGTCAAACATCACACTACAGCCACATACAACCGAGGGCTATCCCGACAAAACGACAGAATCAGAACATGAAAACAGAGCTACGATTTAAAGTCTGGTCGGATCACTTGAGCTGGGCGGAACACCTGCCGGCGGTCTTGTTTTGCCTGAGTCGGCGCATCAATATGGCTACTGGCATATCGCCAGCCGGCTGGGCTGCAAGAATGGGAGTTAGCCTTACCCGGTGAACTCTTATGCCCCTCGAACCAGGACGAGAAACGGGCGAAGAGTGACATCATGCACTAGCAACAGCAGGCTGCCCTAATCGGGGAATTGCGAAAACATCCGGAGAGATACGCAGCCCAATGGGTACCAACTTCTGACCATATACCCACTGCACTTACAACCGGGCAAGCTGTCTAAGTACGACTCCACCTTTAGTCCGCTGCCAACAAGAACTTCTTCGCAGGGCGTGTACACCGGTGGAGTAAGTCACACAAGATCACAGAGAAACTGCGGCACACAACTAACCAGGTGAATGTATGGCTATGCAGACAGATCAAAGTACATCGGGATGACATAAGAATGGTACCTAGGGACCTGGTGTTATGTACCAGGAGCTACGCCATGCTGCACAATGCCCCAACCATCTGGAACTACGAGGGATTCCCTGCAACTGCTGTGAGGTAACCAACATGGGGACGACCATGACAATATCAGGGTAACCAGACCACACACAACAAAAGCCACAGGGGAACCCACCAAAGAGGAAACAGAGTCAGAGCGGGATGTCGATGCGACGGACAACAAGCTACTACACTACAGGTCGGGGCGAAATATGTAGGAAAACACTGACAGTGACATTGATGGCTGTTCGACTGACATCGTTGTCCAGAGACACAATGAGACCATACCGATACCAGAGCACCAGCAGCAGTCAGCAGAACGAGAGTGAAACCACTCATCTCCTGCACCAGCACAGCAGGCACACTCGCAAGCAGAGGCTTTGTGCTACACTTGCCTCGATTATGTAGCAAGCAGGCACGTTGCATGGGCCCCCTCAGCAGTCAAAACCACACAGAGGCAGCTCCAGTAGGAGACACAACGATGCAGCACGACATCGTTGTGCCTTTGGGATGGTTGCAGCACCAGCCAACAGCTGTCTCAGATGTAGCCACACTTCAGGGAACGAAGACAGGACCCTAGAAGACAACCACGACAGTGTGCGCCAGACGACGTGGAGCACACTGCCCCGTCCCTCGACACCCATCCAACACCAGTTGCGCCTCCGCCCACGATGGAAGGAAAAGGTATCCAGCTGAGCATCCATATCACTACATCAAGATGCAAAAGTGATCTTCCAAAGGCAGGCATTTGGCGTGGTCCTCTCTTTAGCCTAAGAATCGTTTTGCACCTCATCACAACAAGCAGGTACTGTGTGCTACAAATGTATGCTCATGCGCACATAAAATGTATCAACCATGCTTTACAAAACATTCAAGCAACCTAAATGCACATTTGTTCATCGTGACCCGTTCTAACACTAGCGCTAACGAGGGGATCGGAAACGGTTTCAAAACATTGCATTTCTGCCAGCTTGGCGAATTCTACCAGGGCACTATTAAAAATGGGGACATCAATCAAAAGGTCCTTGTAGAATAAAATACTACATGTATAATTACATACCAGGAAGTGCTCGTTCCTTGTAAAATGATATATTAATCTCAAATCACATAGTGAACAAGCACAGCCATTGCACTTTTCTCTCTGGGGACATTAAAATTAATAACGAAAGTAGTTGCACAATTCATATATTAATTAATGTAACATGTTACAACATGTGAAAGTGAAATTCATAACAACTCAAAATTTGATATAAAAGTGCGCCAACATCACAGATAGTTGGGCTCAGGCCGTCCCTTTGATATCATCTGACTGCCCCTTCGGGTAAGTACGGCAGCTGACAATAAATTCAATTTAAGCAAAAACCAGGGGATCAATCAACAGCAATAGGCAAGATGTGCTACAAATAAAAGAACATAAATTCTGGAACCATCAAAACTCTCACCAAACATATTTTTAATTCGCTGTTCAATTTTGAGAGCACCATTCTGGTACATAGGCGCTTCCATAAATAAAAGGATGGGTTTCACTGTATATTGTGTACAATCTAATATGTCAGTTGTGTCTTAGTTTTAATTTTTATGTACCACATCATTTATGCTCCCCGCTACCTGATCGTGAAATACCGAAAAAGCGACGCCATGATTTTCAGTCATCATCGGTTGTCTTACAGGTGAGGTCGGCGTCATGCCGCTCGGGTACTTCAAGTTTTGTGTAACTGATTTAGTTTCCAATAGTTCAGTAATTACTAAAATCTTCATTCCTAACCCCGTGTCGTTCCCACCACTCTTACGTCTCGGACCGGAGAGTTTTATTAGTTTCAGCCGTTGATGGCATATAGTCACTAGCTCAATGGTGGAGCTTTGTGCACCGTGTCCACTCAAATAACAAGGAGTATAAGCATTTCTCTATAGAGAACTTAGTACACTAAAACTTTGGCTATACAAAACTTTTGACTTGTCTTCGCCATTTCACTATCTGACTGGTCTGCGGTCATTCTAGGACCCGGCCTCCTCGGGGAAAGTGTGTGTCTTCAACTGTTTATGTATTCATGTGTTCATGTATTCACATTCTAATAAACTGACCGACAGTATAATATTCGCAGGGCGTACGGAACAGCCAACAGTTATTCTTACCACTGCGAATGAGACAGGAGATATAGGGCTGTGTAATTCACAGCCGAACACACTTGATAGAGTCTCGTGTTGCTCCGAGGCAACACTGAGCGATAGGCACCCTTATTATCATTCCATCAACCGAATATTATAATATACGCATAGGCCCTATAACGTCGGTTATGTTAGTATTTATGCAGTAAAGCTAAATAGATGTAAATGGTCATAACTAATTAAAGTACATATATAATAATACAGTATAAAATGTACGTATTTCATTTAATGGCAACTAAATCGCCAAATCACATGTTTTGTTTCAAAAGACAATAGTACTTTTGTAAAAACACGTGAACCGAAATGTATTTGTGTTTATACCAACTTGTAAATTTATAAATATGTTTGTTTGTGATATGTTTCTCATTAATGTTACCTGAGTGGTCGGGGATATTAATGCGATCGTCGTCCGGCCACTATGTTAAGAAAAATCAGAATATAACACAGTATTCGTATTTCAATTAGAATGGGCGCCAATACATTGGGTGAGCATGAAGTCACAGTTCTCAAGACCGTGTGCTAAATGACCACAAGGCTGTATCCCCTGACACAAGCTATGCCAATTTACAGGAAAACATAATATATAGCCGGGGTACTCAGGCTCCCCAGCATGCATCAATATTACCTTTTAATGTGACAAAGTGTCCACGATCTCCTTGTGCCCTCTATGAACGCCGCAGTCACATCAACCGCACCAGCTGCACCGGGCCGCACTAACAATGTTAGGCTAAGAGTGCTTAGTAGAGTTTGCCAGGAACGGAACTTGCACTTTATTGCCAATTGGTTTTACATGACTCAAGAGACAATCCTAGTTTACTTATTACAAGAGGTAACTCTCGTAATAAATTAGTAAGCAATCTGAAATGGCATTTACCCCAAAGCCACAGCCGTTGGGTGCATAAGCCATTGGTCATTAAACCATAGCAGCTCGTGCCGCAACATACGACGTAACACACCACCAAGAAGTGTCAACTGGCCTGGAGGCAGTAGCTGAGGTTCTCTGTGCTCCAAAGTGCGACGAATAGTGTGCAGCATTTTTCTATACATATTCCACAACTTCATTTCATTCAAAGCTACAGTCTGGGGTTGGTTATACAGTATTAAGTGTCATCGAGCATGGCAATCCACACCTCTTTGCCCCCTGTGTATTTGTCCAAACATTCAGGAGACAGCCACCAGGCAACACTGTAGCCTGTGAAATACAATCATGTCGCAGGAAATGAAATTCAGAAACTTTTCGCAAGAAAGCATAATTGTTAGTTAAATGTCTATTTAAAAGAGATTAATCGTGTTTTCATAAAGGGAGATTGCCTATAAAGGCCTCCATCACAGTAATAGTTCATTTAGTGTGGTGACACTCCCCATCAACTTCACATCAGCCTTAACAGACATTTGGGTAATTATTCAATTTTGCGTATCTAAATCACCCAAAAAACACTACATTTTGTATTGAATGATACAACAAGACCCACCTAAAAAGTCGTCCATTTCATATCCAACTACAACCAGGAAAAGGCCAAAACAGATGCAAAATTTCTCCCTGCGTATACAACTTGCCTGCAATTACAGGGTTTTGACCAAAAGTTTCTCTATGTGTATCACAATGAAAAAACCACCTGGATCGAAAAGTGGTGGGTTCGCATATCCAAACCGAAAGGTGGAAATTGGTACAGCGCCTCATTTGGTCCGACCCATGTATCCTATTCTCTCGGGGAAGAAAATCGGCAAACACAAAATTGTTTCCCACAGCATACCCAAACCGAAAACAGAACAATTCGTAACTTTTCCCATTTGTTTCCCGGGGCATATCCTGGTGCGGAAAGTGACTCATTGCTTAAAATTTCCTATTATGTATCCAGAATAGATTTAGTGCCCAACCATCCTAAATTCAAATAGGTTTTACTGATTAAAACAACTACTTATTTACACTTTAAACTCACGCAAATAACGACCAAACACACACTTAAAACCCAAAACATATAGCCTTCGAAATGAGTTGTGCAACATTGCTTTGGTACGGGTCCTCAACAATGAGTGCAATAAAAAAACCATGACAATGAGCATTTTATGGAAACTCCAAAGCCTTTGCGGGCATATGATTAATGTACCACACGTTAACATCTCCACAATGCATTTCTCAGTAGTACAGCTATTGAAGAAAACAAGCTGACTTTCATGGGCTTACAACGAGAGACTTTAAAAACTTTTCGAACAACTGCAACGCAGAACACAATAAATCAATTATAGGTATCTCAACTGCCTTAGTCGCGAGGGAGTTTCAAACTTTTCAAACAGAACACAATTAAATATATAACAGGAATCTCAGCTTGGTTAATTAATTATTATTTACATTACAAAACGTTGAATATATATTGGCAAGGGGGTAACGAATCTGGTGTCCATTGCGCTTCCAATTTATTGCGCAATAACATATTCTGATTGCGATTAAAACAACTTTGCTGCATTTATCAGAAGTAGATGTAATGATGAAAACTGGAAATAATTTGCAGTCATGAGTGTTGCGCAAGGCTATTTTGCTTTGTTCGTTCTGATGAAAGTTGGCAATTTAAGGAAACTCCAAGGCCTTCACAGGCTTATTATTAAAGCATTTCACTCCAATTCCTAGGTATTGTAATCAAGAGTTTATAATTAATGTATCACACATCAACGCCTCAGCACTGCATTTCTCAGTAGTAGACATAATGAAAAAACAGGAAATAATTTCCAATTATAAGTGTTGCGCAACAGGCTTATTACAAATGTCTTTCATGCGTAATCACGAGCTTATAATTAATGTATAATGCATCAACGATTCCGCACTGAATTTCGCAGGAGTAGATGTAATGAGTAAAACTGGAAACAATTTCCAACATACCTGTTGTTGTTCAAGGCTTTTTCGCTTTGTCGTTCTGATGAAAGTAGGCCGATGAGAAAAACAAGCTGGCCTTCACGGGCTTACAGCATATTCACTCATGAGAAATTTTTATTTTATATATTTGCAATCACGAGTAGTGCACAAGGCTCTTTCGCTTTGTTCGTTGTGATGAAAGTTGCCAATTTAAGGAAACTCCAGGTCCTTCACAGCCTTATTACTAATGCATTTCACGCCAATGCTTAGGTATTGTAATCGAGAGTTTATAATTAATGTATCATACATCAACGCCTCAGCACTGCATTTCTCTGTAGTAGATGCAATGAGGTAAACTGGAAGCAATTGCAATCACAAGTGTTGTACAACAGGATTATTACTATTGCATTTCACCCCAATGCCTAGGTATTGTAATCACGAGTTTATAATTAATGTATCACGCATCAATGCTTCCGCACTGCTTTTATCAATAGTAGATGTAATGGGGGAAAACGGGAACCAATTCGCTTTGTTCGTTCTGATGAAAGTTCTCGAAACTAAAGCTATTGTGAGATTCCTAGGGTAGAGTCAAGTACAAAAAGTTGAATATATATTGGTAAGTGGGTAACGAATCGTACCTCCCTCTCGCTACCAAATTATTGCGCTCCTAAATTAACAGCCACCCAACTTTAAACTGACACAAATAACAAGTAATTCTCATTTTAAACAGACACCACAAACAGCATGCCATAAGCACTTTAATTTTGTACTGGTAAAACCATCTACTCGTTTACACTTTAAACTGACGAAAATAACAAGTCATTTTCATTTTAATGCTTTGTTCGTTCTGATGATAGTTCTGGAAAGTAAATCAGTTCAGAGATTCCTAGCATAGAGGGCAATTACAGACATTATATATATCGGCAAGGGGGTAACGAATCGGACCTCCCTTGTGTTTCCAATGTATTGCATACCTAAACAAACAGCCACCCAACTCTAAACTGAAGAAAAAACAAGTTACTTTAATTTTAAACAGACACCACAAACAGCAAGCCATTAGCATTTAAATTTGTAACTGGTAAAACCATATACTCATTTACACTTCATACTGACACAAACAGCTACTTGTGCACACTTTTTTTTTCACTCACCTTTGCCTGTATCTGAAAATTATATATATATACACTTTATGTTTATCCGTTTATTTTTTTTGTACAAATACAAACAGTTTACCTTTTGAAAACAGAACTGCCTTCGCCCCTGTTGACGCCTTTGTGCCGATTCCCCTCATGCATGGCGGCTTCATGGATCAGCAAAGAGTGCAATCGTTGCCCTTACTGGTGGTTCTATATCCAAACGTATTCTTCCAGGTAGCCGGCCCACTGCTTTTTCCTTCTACCAAAACACGGAATGATGTACCTCAGCGAACACCAATTCTGTTAGATGTTTTGAGTGTGTACTTTTAAAGCCTTGCCCTGCCTCAACTTTAGTTTGTTTTGGGTGTTTACTATTTCACTCTTCTCACTGCACACAAACTCTCTCCGGTGATTTACATGCATGTGACGATAACCATGCATGTCTAAGTTACTATAATCTAGCCAACTGTCAGAAATTATTGTCATACCTGGCACGATCCATTCACGAATTCATTTGACTAAGGTCACAACGTTCCTCTTTTCTACCAGCACCAGGAAGAAATTAGTAGGGTCGCCTCTCTCCACACCGCTGAACAACCACTGGCTGTGAACTTAAAGTCCCTTGCGGTTTTTCAGCTTACCCAATTTTGATTCGTCTATCACGACTATTTTGCCAGGCCCGCCTATTCGTTTCCTGTAAGTTATCACCCAGTCTGTGCACACTTGGTGGCAGAAATTCCACCAGGCGACGACCGTCTTGCCCAAGCGCTGAAGTTTGTTTCTTATAGTCTGCTGTCAGGAAAACTTGATCAGGCTTCGCAATTAACAAAACTTGATATTCTTGCCCGGCGACAAATTTGAATCTCCCACGAAATTACGCTGTCTCGCAGACACTTTGAAATTACATTTTATTCCATTCTCCGTGCGCTGTAGACACCAGTAAAACATACCTCGATTGTTTACGTGTCTGGCTTCGCCTTCACTGCATCGTCGGCACCGTTTGGACGGTTTAAGGATGTCGTGCTCGACGAGGAACATGTTTACATCCGGCGAGTAATAAATCAGTTTCCGATCATTCAATATGGTGACTTTACACCCCGCATATACCATTGTATGTTTTCCGATAGAAAAGTTATGTTTTTTAAGTAAAACTATACTTGGATACGTTATACGGTACAAATGGATTTAACTTGGATATGCTAAACGGAATTCGGCAGGATAGGGAATAGTACACTGACTTATAAAGGAAACAATTTGATTGGTTACTCGAAATTGCACATGCTGTTTTACAATGGGTTTACCATAAGGGTATGTAATACGGAACATTAACCAACATTTGTTAATAAACAAGGGTGTCACCAATGTGTTTCATTTAATATATAATTTTTTCGCCATTGCATTAATGTTACATAATGCTTATGTCATGTTTTACCACTCGGCGTATGACGTCGGTTCACGCCACTTGTGATGGAAGCCGACATCACTCGTTCAGTTCACTTCAGCACACAAGCTAGCCTGGCAGCGTGGTCGTACGCTCCACGAGACCCCTCTGTACCAACATTTAGGCTGAATGATTTTATTGCAATAGTAACTTAATTAACTGGAACATTTGATTTCTTTCTGTACTGAGGGGAGAACCACCTGCACTCTCACCAGAGAGCTTAATGCTAACACGTATCCGCGTAACCACCATGATGACTTAGTTAATTTTCACACTAATGTCACCGGCAAGCCGTAAGTGCTAGGATCGTTTCTTTTCATATTCACATTTCCACTTCTTGAGCATGTAATCAAGTATGTGAGGTAACAGCTTTCCAAAATTCAGTGAGTGTTCATTCATTGTCCCCCGAGACACATAGGGTGCTACACCCCTTGTAGTAACATCCACAGTTTTTCTAATATATTTCAGGCGTGTGATATCGCCTCCAGTCTCGCCACAAGGTAAACAATTGAAAGTAGTGTAATATTATTTGTGTGACAATTGTGGTTGATGCTTCAAATGGTGTAGTATCCTACAATGATTTGACACAGTTAACTTGGTAAAGCGGTTTATTCACTGTTCTGACTACAAGTTAATAATACATGAAAATGAATGCACCACTTATGGCCTGCCGGTGACCTCAGCTTGAAATAAATGTGGTAATTTGTGGATACACGATTCCGTTAAGCTCTCCAGTGAGAGGGTGGCTAAGTATTACTCGATACTTACAATAAATAAAATAAATTTTCCAGTTAATTAATTTAATATTGCAGTGAAGTGATTACGGCCTAAATGATGGTTCCGAGGGGGCTCGCGGAGCAGGCGACCAATGCTGCCAGTATCGTCTAAGGGCTGAGATGAACTGAATGAGTGGCCCTGGTTTGCATCACAAGTGACCAGAAGAGCAGTCAAACATCTAATGATGAAACATAACTACTAGCACTCTGTGATATGACTGTAATGGTGAAAAAGTATATAAATTAAATTAAACATGTTGGTGACAACCCCACTTATTAACAAATGTCCGTTATACTTGAAGTTGTGAAGTTGACAGGGCGTGTCACGACACTAAATAATATGTTACAATGATGGACGCCTTTATAGGCCATCTCCCTTTTAGATAACATTATTACTCTTATATAAATTTGACACATGACGGGTACAGGGGATAGGCAGTGCGCTGTATTCACGCCCTGCTATAGTCAGCTAGGGCAGGCAGGTGACAACGAAACTACGTGGGGAAAAACCGATTTTGAGAGAAACTAGAATTAGCTCATATAAGCCCTTTAAGAAGGAAACAAGGGGTGCCCCCGACGAGCTTAGTGCCGACACAGCTGCCAGGAATCCTCGGGAGACGCTTGCCGCACCCCTCCTTTCACCGCAGTCGGAGCGCGCTAGCAGCTGACGAGACACTAAATCCTACACAAAAAAACGCGAGAGGTTTACTGGTGATTTCCCGATTTCTCTCGCGACAAACTGCTGACAGCCAACTTTAATATAGTGGGAGACGGGTTAAATTCGGGAGGAGCCAAAGTTCGGTATCAGACAGTCGTGGTCAGTCGTTCGAGATCAGTAGTAATCAGTTGTTGACGAGGTGTTTTTTCGGCAGCTGCAATGCGAGTCGAAAAAGGCAGTTAGTGCGAGAGGCAGTCGTATCGCCAGGCCGGAGTTCTGGCATGGCCCAGGCAGTAATGTACAATCAGTCGTTCGCAGTCAGTTGTTCGGGAGCAATTATCGCCAGCCGAGGTGGGAGTTGTTCGGCAGTACAGCAGCGAGACGAGATAGATGCAGCCGAAACGGTAGGTGAATAATACACCGGAGTAATCAGTCGTGTGACGAGAACAGTGCCGAGAATATGAAAAAAATTCCCGGAGACGAGTGGCAGCCCCAGTCCGAGAGGCGCCATTTCCCGAGAAGATGTAGTCGTGCGCCGTATGGTGACGAAGCGAGCAGTCAGTAAGTTAGTGAGTCAATAGTGACATCACCGAGGGAGAACCCAGGAACAGCTGAAACTCCATGTGTAAATTCCCGAGACAAACCCAGTAAAAGTGCCGAGAACTTATGAGTTCATTTCCGATAACGTAGTGGCAGTTTCCGCGGCGAGGAAGTCAGAAACGGGAGTTGGAGGCAGGAAGAGGAGACGCGCTCTCCAACCAGGAACGCCAGCCGAGGTCACAGGGAAAGTACAAGTCACGGGAAACCAATCCTGGACTCCCGAGAGAGTCAGACAAAGCAGCAGGAAAGAGCCAGCTGAGTACAGCACGCCAACGAGAGCCTTTCCGAGGGCCTGACAAATAAGGCCACCCAACTCACCAGGCCACACTACTAACGAAGACAATTCACTAAAAGCCGTAGTTACAGATAAGTAAAGAAATGTCTCCCTTCAGCAACCTTTCGCGACGCATAGTATTCAGCCCACCAGCCCTTCAGGCCTACGACTTGCAGCTGTGCTCAGTCTCGCCAGTGTGTGTAAATACCTAAGTGACCTTCTGACCAATAAAATACTGGTGTGATAATAATGGAGAATACTAATATTTGTTTACCTCTAACGCCACAACGACAGGTGCCCTGTAATGCCATGCTGATTGCTATTAATACAATAAAACACACCTCTGACTGTAGCTGTGAATGTGGTGACTGTGTTTATTATGTTTGTAAAAATACTGAACACTACTGGATGACACTTTGCGGCAGTTTGGGGCTTCAGTCTACAAGTCAGTTCGATGCCACTTGGAGGTCCGTTGCATCGTAGGTCACTGTGAGAGCTGCTACGAAGCAACGACCAATTGACAGTGTGCCCACTAACTGTGCATTTAGGGTTAACACAGTTTCAGATCGCCTACTTATTTATTAAAAGTGTTACCTCTTGTTATTTATACTAATTAGTAGGGTGGTCTCTTGTGTTGCTTAATCCTTGTCGACAAGAATGTTCAACATTTGTTCTTGTCGATCTGCACTCTGGACTCTTGTCCTGATGTAGGTGGTGCGGCACGGTGTATCTGGTGTAGTTTTTGTGACTGTGGCAGTCAGAGTAGGCACCAGGAGCTCGTAGACTCGTTGTTCATGTCATTTAATTATCTGACATCATTAACATAGAACTTGAAACATATACACATAAATCATTGAAACATTCTGACTGAGTTTTCTTAATCCTGTAGAGAGTTGAGTTCTTAATTAAACACTAATTTAAATATAAAACATAAACATGCGGTTCCTTGCAGAGCATGTGGAAAATTTAGGTCTGTTAAGTTTTGGGCTCTCTACGACCAGAACAGTCAGGTTTAAAAAGAGACTAATTATTTTCCATGTCAGGCTTGATTAGATACACAATTGCACTTGGAAAACTATATAGAACACTCCTAACACCCTAACTTTGCTACTCTACACCTCATTAAATATGCATGTGGTGTGCATTTATTCTGCGATTTCTTCGCAATCCCCGAAGGGTGAATTTCACGGACATTGGCGATTAATTCTAATGATATTTACTACACATTCTAACACTTGATTCATATTCTAATTATACAGAACTCTCTAGGGACACCACAGGCACTCGGATTAATCACTTGGTATCCGGTCTAGACCTGTTCCTAAGTGGACGATACGGACTTGCTTCGGGACGCATGGCATGTGTGTTCTGTCAGCCGCACTGGTGCAGCAACAATGGGCATGTGACATGATGACAGTGATCGTGCCAGACCACACTGAAATGGTCCACGTCATCATCATGTAATAAATTTTATGGAAATGCTTTCAAACATATAGGCGAAAGGGAATTGATAATATATATGTATACAATAGGAGAAATTACTTTTCTTATTTTACATTATTTATGCTTATGCTCATTTCTATTGTTTGGAAATATCGCCACTGTTCAGTATCAATTACCATTATGTCCCACTCCCCAGCACTCTTGATACATTCCACTGTTACATAAAACAGCCACATCATGCAGTAGCAGGCTATATGACATTCAGTGGGCTGGGATGAATAATCTTATGATGGGAAGGGAAAAAAGGAGGCAATTAATTTGTCCGCTCCGTCATGATATTTGTCGATCCTATTAGTCGACCTCGGTGCAAATCGAATCCTGTGCGGATCAAAGAAAAACATTACTTTATTTTCTCCGAAGCCGGAAAAATCAAACATGGGGTTCCACAACGCTGAATAATAGGTCTCCTTTCAATTCCTAGTTTATATAAATTACCTCCCAGGTGTATTAACCCCAAGCACTACTCCAATTTTATTTGCATAAGATACCCGCATCTTATTATCTGGAAACTCTGTAAATGATGTTATACAAAAAACCGAAACAACATTTACAGAGCTAAATGCATGGTTTGCTGCAATCAAATTTAACCTCAACCTAGATATAACATATCATATGAATTTCCTCACAAAGAACAGAAAAAAATACTAATTCATATGTTAGCAGTAACAGAGACAAAATTATGGAATGAGTGGTGACTAAGTTTGTTGGCTTAAAAGTATACAATTTACTAAACTGGAAGTCTCACATTGTGTATATTTTACTTAAACTAATTGGGGTCTGTTGATCTCTACGAAGTGTTTAAGAGTTCTTGACAAAAATACAACTAAAATAGTATATTTTCATATTTTCATTCCATCATAACTTATGGTTAAATTTTTTGGGTTTAATTATTCTGATAGTAAGAAAGTGTTTCGCATGCAAACGAGAGCTGTAAGATAATCAATGGCGAAAGAAAGTCAGACTCTTGTAGACCTATTTTCAAGAGATCAGAGATTTTAAAATTTGCATGTGAGTACATGTATTCAGTGGTCTTATTCGTGTCCAAAAATAGTAATTTATTTTCAGAATAATGTGTTATTTCATAAGCATGACACTGGAATAAAAAAAAACTCAGTTGGCTTCGGTTAACTGAAAACTAGCCTATAAAGGGTCGCCCTACCTTGGTAACCAACTTTTCAATAAATTACCACAACAAATTCAAGAAATTTGCTCCTGAAAAAAAAAAAAAAAAAGGAGGACTGTAAAAAGATTTTTTTAATGTGCATTTTATAGCGGAGATGAATACCTAAACTACAAAAATTAATGGATTACTGTATAACATTTAACTGTACACATTTCGTGTTCCGGTTTGTCTCGTACCCTTTTACTTCTGTTCTGTAAAACGATGACGCCCTACAGCATGTTGGAAGAAGATTAGGCACATTATGAAGATGAAATATGATGTGTGTATGTGCAATCTGAAGTTTGCGTTCGTATTTGTGTATAAACTTTGTTTTCTGTTATTTTACTTATTTGTATTGTCGAATATCTTTGTTCATCCATGTATTGATATTACGGACAGAACAAAACAGACAAACAATATTAAATAAAAAAGTTTTAGTTAGTTAAGTAGACATTTTATTTTAATGAGTTTTGCTATTATTTTGTTTTCTTTTTAAACGCAGAAAATAGATTAAATAAGTTATTATTGCGACACTATTGTTTCTGCATAAGGCGAAAAATGTTCGTAGTATAACTAAAAGAATTGTGTTGCCCAACCTGTTTATAATAATTCTTTCTTATACGATTATGTACTTGTGGTAACCTTTTGTCGGCTGTTCTATGGTCGGCTGTTCCTGACGTTTCCCGGTATGTGGAATAAAGTATGAAACCAAATAAATGTTTGGTAAATAATGCCTAGTCAAGGAAACAAGTGATGGTCAGCTGCGAATTACTTACATGTCAGGAGAGGTTTGTTACATAATTTTAATAGTTTTGCGACTTAAATATGTATTATAATGTCTGCTAAGTGTTCTGACACAACAGAAGATAACCTCGAAAAACTATAAATTTAAGCAAAGAAGAAAAAATCATGTACCGTTTTTCTTGTTCACGATTAAAATTTGATTAGGAGTCAGCTCTGTGTGGAATAAGGACCATACTTATTCCATGGCAAATTAGATGTAGTTTTGTAGCATCGTATTTGAATGTATCCCTGATACTCGTGTTGGGCTACGTCGTGATGCTCTCATAAAGGTGTGTTTGGCTCATACGCTCAGGTCATTGCGTCTTGCAGCACTAATTTTATGTAACCGTGGTGTCGTAATTGCCTGAAATGGCCGGTATACATACATACATACACACACTTACTATGTATCAAAACTACTTGGACAAATGTTGCGAGCGAGTTCATCTCGCCAAAACAAGGAAAAAATGTAATACAAATTTATGTCCAGAAATCCCTCATTATTGAAAGTTTATCCCACATTGTGAAGTGTTGCCATCGAGACTTATTTAGGTAAAATTCTACTTGAGGGGCTTTCCTGAAAATAAGAAAAAAAACTCCAGAAAGTGGTATATTTCGACTCNTAATGCCCCTAGTATATTCGTGTTCTACGTTATTAGTAGAGTCGAAATATACCACTTTCTGGAGTTTTTTTTCTTTGTTTGTTATTTGTTTGATACCTACCATGACAAATTGATAGGTAGGAGTGGACCAGTTCCATGGCCTGCACGTTCGCCCGCCTTCAAGCTTTTGAATTTTTTTCTGTGTGGCACTTCAAAGAATTTGAGGTAATTATTAAGTCTTAGGGGCTTTTCTGAACGAAACGTCCTAGACCAACAAAAGTTGCATTATTGGGTTCTGCACAGCTTACCTTGTTCATATTCAAGAGGGCATAATGTTAAAATAAGTAGGACATATTAAAAAAAAATTGCAAAATGTACGAGCAGTTTGCTTGGTTTGTTTAAGTCTATTAACATATACAGCTATTGTTAATGGCAGTGCATTGCTGATTCCAGCCACGGATGACATTACAAGCATTTTAAATGTCAATTAAAAAAAATTGGTCACCATTGCGTCTTTGCCGAGTCTAGGAAATATTACCATTTTCTGTGAATTTTTTTTTTCTTCAGAAAAGCCACTAAACTTAATAATTACTGTTGTATTCACACACTTCTAATCACGCAGAACACAAATATACTAGGGTCATTAACATATGACTAATTTTGTAATATGCGCCCTCCAAACCTAACAGAACCTAACCCCACAATGAGTGAATCACTATTTTACATTTTTTAACCTACCTAGGATTGCAGGGTATTAAACTAACCTAGGATTTTAGGCTTTTAAACTAACCTCGGATTTTAGGGTTTTAAACTAACCTCGGATTGTAGGGTTTTAAACTAACTTCAGATTGTAGGGTTTTACACTAAACTACGCATTTAGGATTTTAGGGACTTAAAGGAACCGTAACACACGCCAAAAGAATATCAACTCACCTAGGCAGCTGGTAGAATCCCTCTGTCAACGGCCAATTCAACCTTACCTCACTCGACAAAACACCATGTTCCACTAACATGCCACATACGCGAATATAACACCTGAAGCATTTGTTCATAGCTGAGTATTACGTACCGAAGCACTCGTTAATAGGCTAATATAACTCACAAAAGCACCCTTTCTTGCTTTCTCCGTTTTAAATCCGTCGGATTAGGACGACACAATTAATGCCGGCGAAGGCGCAATGGCTACTGAAGTATTTCAAATTTTTCCGTTAACAACGCATTATGGTGACGTAAATTACCCAGAAGCCAATATGGCGACAACAAGAATCATGACGTCACCACAAATCATGGCGCCCTCAGTAAACAAAGCAGTGGATTACTGGTATTTTAAACTATTTTATTTAATATGTTATACTTATTTTAACAGGACCCCCTCTTAAATATGAACAAGGTAAGTTGTGCAGAACCCATTATTGCTACTTTTGTTGCTCTAGGATGTTTCCTCCAGAAAGGCCCCTAAACCGGATAATTACAGAACGTTGAAAATAAAATAGATAATATACTAGGAGTTCGGCTGCTTTGTTTACGTCAGACGCCATGTTGTAGTCCTGTAATGGTGTAGTAACGTAAACAAATGCAAATCGGCAGTCATCTGTTTGCTGTGGATGCGTAGACATTACCATCGGTTACAAGCAATTTAGATGCAATACAGTGTGGTTCGTGGCGAGTGGAGAGTTTCTGTGCACGTGACTTGCGACGTCCGAATCCGACCGTACAAAGGCTTTTGGCCGTTTGCCAGTTTGTTGAATCAACGTTGTTTTGGCCTACCTAGGTGAGTAAATTCACATTCTTCCGGTATGTTTTACTGTTACTTTAAAAGCCTAGGTTAGGTTAAAACAGTTAAAAACTATGTTAGGTTATAACACTAAAATCCTAGGTTATATTAAAAATGTAAAATAGTGATTCACTCATCGTGGGGTTAGGTTAGATGGGCACATATTAAGAAATTGGGTCGACAAATGTTAAATTGAGATGTTTTCATATTTACTGTGGTTATATTTTTAGTGATTTTACCACACAATTTCCCTGATCTTCACAACCCTCCCCCACTATTGTTTTGTGGTTTGTAATCATAAGATGTTAAATGCCCCTAGTAAATGTGTGTTCTATGTAATATCCCATTTTTCGGGATTTTTTTTTTGTTTATTTCGAAAAAGTTGCTATTATTTACAATTACCAGCAAGAAAAGTTTCCCCTTAAGACAGACTATTAGCAGGAGTAGGTCAGAAAGGAATAAAATGAAGATTACTGTAATGTACAAAAAACATAGAGCATAAGGTTCGCTGGGAAAAAGGGAAGGTGTGAAGGCACTTGTGAATGGTAGCAGCTGGAGATTGGTGAAGCTTCAGTGCATAAGTACCTAGGAGTGGTGATTAAACATGATCTTAGGCGAAATAAGCAAATGCAGAGGGTGGTAGGAAAGGGAAGAAGGGCTTTGGGAATGCTGGGAAGGAATTTTAAGTTGGTTAGTAGGGAGGTGAAGGAGAAGGCTTATAAAGTTATGATTAGGCAAATAACAGAATAGGCCTATGCAGCCGTAGTTTGGCGCCCATATGTGGAAGAGGAGGTATGGGAGCTGGAGAAAGTGCAAAGAAGGGCAGCTAGGTGGGTTAAGGGTAAATAGAGAAGGCAAAGGTGAGGAGGATGAAAGGAGTTGTAGGCCATCCTGAATGTTTTTTTTATTTATTTATTATTCATATTCCACTTAATCCCATGAGAGCCACATAAGTTCGGGGATATAGAGTGAGTCGAAATTACAAAAAACTTATGACAAAAACATAAAAAATACTTACTACAAATAAAAACATCAACGCTCTGGAATGGGTGCATATAGGTTTTGAGGGACGGTGACCAAAAGATAGGAATTAATTAAGGGGGAAGTAACCAGACTTAGGCGCCAGACAGGGTCGACACATTCTCAGGGTCGTGTGGCAGTCTGCCCGGATGTACAACGTTCCCTCGGTGATAGAATATAGTTGAGTTGTCCCAAATATTAAGGTGAAGTCAGGCTCCCCTCGGGCATGATACTTACGTTTCTGTATGTAGTGTGTGGGCCTATTAAAGCTGACCCACATGCCTTAAGCAGTTGTTAGGTAACTGATCTGTCATTAAGGTGGTACAAGGTTACATCATTGGATACGCACCTGGAAAGCAGGTTGTGGGGGTCTCGTGCCCAAGAAGGCTGTGCGTAAGAATAAAAGACATGAGATTTCCTAACACATGTATATTTTTTCTTGCACTTTACATTACTCAGACATGAACAAATTATGTGACATGAACAATTTATGTGAAAATCATCTTCCCCAGGTGATGCTATTCCCAGGGAAGAAGGGATGGCCTATCCGAGTGCGAATAAACAAAGGTTCTGGTTAAACTTCACAATGACTATGGAAAATTAAAGTGATTGGCGCAAAAGATATGAAGTTCACCCTGAGCGCAACGCGGCGCGTACCGACCGCTCTGACTGGACAGCGACTGAAGTAGCTGGTCCGCGTAGCCACATGTGTTGCGGCGGATACATGCCAGAACTATTTGCTAGCAAACAACTCACACTTGAAAACAGCATAGCCCTTGCAAAAATACAGATAAAAATTCAACAATACACACACAACATTAAAACCCTTTCAAAACAATTGATTGATGGAATGAAATGAGGTTGACGTCATGAGGTGAACACAACACTGAAATGAAATATAAGAATTTATTTCCACTGTATGTCTTTTGTGTGATTGTCACTTTCTTGTATCACATTGGCCATACTTATAATAATTAGGTTATCCCCTGCATTTTATGATTTGAATCCTCCATACTGTCCCCTTCAGATCTCAGAGTTGCCTGGAGGAGGGGGGATGGTTACACTACCCGACTCCCACTTGCTTGGCACTACGCTTCATTTGAGAATTTGGAGCCCATCGTGCACATTGTTGTGGTGGAGGCGGACACACAGCAAATTGCAACAAAGGTAATTGTTAAGAATCACTTCTTTCCCCAAAAAAAAAAAAGTGATTCAGTTTGGCTGCTTTTCTGTAAAAAAAAAAAAAAATACCCGAAAAATGGTATATTTCCACTCTATTAATGATGCAGAACTGAGAAACCGCATCGACGAACTGATGCTGCAAGCTGTACACCTCACAAAGCAGTGGGAAAATGTACACAATAACTTGCGAGTACTGTCGATACACTGTGCCACATAGCAGTGAAAGGAGCCCATGGCGTGGAGCAAGTGATGTGATGGCCCCTCTCACTAGTGGCTCTGAAGAACCAGTTGCGTGAGCTCTAGAAAGGTAGTGAGGCAGTCGACAGGAGCTACCAGTGCCTTAGGATCCAGCCACAACCTGCATCATCCACCACAAATTCCAGCACTTTTCAGATTGGTAGACATAGTCTAAAGGAAGATGCGAGAGGAACTTCTGTAGTTGCTTCATCTTTTCAAACCTGCAAGTGAAAGGATTGTTCCTACTGTAATGCATAAACGACCATATACTGACAGGATGAAGACCAGATATGCGAGGAAAATGTCTGGCGAGGTATTTCAAGGAGGACAACTGGTATGGCTCTACAACCCACAGAGACAAAAAGGGTACTCAAATCTACAGAAATGTTGGGAATGCAACTACAGGATTCTGAAGAATATCAATTATGTGGTCTTTCGGATTTGTCGTCAAGGCTCTCGGGCGGAGCTGAAGGTTGCCTATATAGACCAACTGGCACTCTATGAAGGTCCTGATGTTGCAGAGTCTGTTCGGGATGAAGAGACTTGAGGAGGGGGCAGTGATATGCACTTGCTGCTTTGCCCCGCATGTGCGAGTGGAAGTGAAGGACAGAGTAGTTGGATGATTTATAGATGCACGCGCTATCAGTACATGCTGACAAGAGTGTGGAACGAGTTTGATTATCGCTTGTATGTCGTTCGGGCCGCTCGTGGTTGTCACATTGTACATTTATGAAGATATGGTAAACAGACTTCACAGTTCCACAGTTCATTTGATTGGTCAACCAAGGTTGCAGGTGGTTGGGGTATTCTTCTATACTCATCGTGTATAAGCATTCATGTAAGAATATGGGCCCATAATGCACAAACACATAATGGTGGAAGGTTAAATTTCACCTTTCAACACAGTTTCACTATAGACTAAGTTACACATACTAAGATATATTATATGGAGATGGACAAACACCCATTATTATGTGCACAATACTCACTTGCTTCATCCTTGTGCCATAGTGTTTTTATAAATTTACTTTTGCTTATATTTAAATATTTTTCTCATGTGGAGGTCTTAGTGACATGTTGACATTATAGTTGTTGCCTTTCTTCTGGTGATATTCGTTTTCATCCCATTATCATTTTGTAAGGCTTTGTGTTTTTTATTTCTTTGGGTAACAAATGCAAATGTTGATGTAACATGCGAACATGGTTCCACGTTGAAACTGTGCAGAATTCCTTTTGAAATACAACATTGTTCCCACCTTAGCAAAAGAAGTATAATTTGTCACACAGTAAGGGCCTTTTCATACAGGGCCACCATGGTGGCGACCTTAAGAAATTCAGTAGCAAGAGGCAGGCACACTATTTTTTTGCTTTTGTGCATACACAAACGCCATCAAAAATGTATATTGTGGGTGCACCCAGTGTTAAAATACTGATAAATAAAAGATATTTTGATTATGGAATAATTTGACAAGTTGCTACACGATTGAAAAAAAAACCTGTTGTGTAGACACCAATATGACAGACAGCATGCGACTGGACAACTAAGTGGAAATGACTGATCGCACTCCTGGTTGCATCCTTTATGAATAGTTTCTTAGAAGAAAATGGGGGAGAATGTCTAAATTAGTACTATTTTATATCTTGTACTATCAGCTGATGCTGGCCTGGGAATGATTTGTATTCTTATACACAGATTGTTAGTCTGCCTAGAAAAAACTTAGATATTGGTTATAATGTAGTATGCTTTGGCATCTGTAATAGCCTTAATGTACAAGAATTTGTTGCTGACGTGCATTGATTTAATAATTCATTGCTTTCAGCTAAAGCATTTATATTTCTTTAAGAAATATTAGTAACTGTTCATGTGCCTTATTAACCAGATGCCATCACCAAAAGAGCACAATAATTAGTTGTTTTCTTTTTCATAAGTGTGCTGTAAATGATATTTACAGCTGAAAAAATTTTGATTTGCCTTTGTTGTTACCTCAAATTTAATGCTGTATTTTTTTCTGATGTGCAATGTAAGGCACTGTCTTCTGTGTCCTCGAAGATGAGCCACCACTGTTGGTGAACAGTGTAAAGTTTTGTGTTGGCTGTGTTTATGCTATTCACAAACCGCTTTCTTTTTTTAGTGTCAGCAATGGATGAAGAAGATTGTAAAGCAATAACACGTAATTTGAGGACTCTAGTTTACCTAACAAACTTGGATAGTCTAGTTCCGAAGTTGGTTGATAAAGGCGTGTTCTCTGAGAGAATGGTGCAGAGATATCTTGTGAGTGCTTCTTCATTCCCTATCAGTTTTACATGTTTTGTTTTGAATGTGTAACTGTATAGTCCCAACAGTAGTTAAATTAATCAAACATGTGCATTGGCTTTGCAAAAACCATTGGGTAAAATTTTTTTTTTTAATTCTGTCATAATTGTTTTTATAAAGAACTGTTATATAAGTGTATAGTTCTGTGCAAGTACAGTCTGAATCTCCTATATTTATGCACGTAAGTTTATGGTCTTTGAAAGTTGCCTGAAAACTTAATTTGACTGTCAGTTGTAAAGTTGTTTGCAGTGGGGTCTTGCTCTGTGTCACACCCCCTCTCTTTTGCTGTATACCAGAGATGTAGCATATTCAAGAAGCAAAAGTTGCAATACAGTATGTTTTTGTGTTCTTCCCACTTCTTCTATCTTTGTGGGGAAGACTGTCAACCAGGTGTCTGAACTTCTCCAGGGGAATGGTCAACTATTCTTTCTGCAGTGCTGTAACAAGTGTAGTAATTGATGTGGGTCATTGAGGATTGGCATACATCTGCGGTGCGGTTACAATTCATCTCAGGCTTGTTCAGTGGGATTGTGGTCAGGGCTCTGGGCTGGCCAGTCAATTTCTGGAACCCTGTAATCCACGAACCACAAACAGATTGTGCTTCATGGCAGGGGGCATTGTCATGCTGAAACACATGGTCATCATTTCTGAACTGGTCTGTGGCATATTTAGAGAAAACTAGTTGTTGCAACCAAAATTGAATATGACAAGGCTAAGAAAGGCATGAAATAACACAAAAAGTAGAAGTGGCTACAAACTTTTTTAAGCTTTGTTATATTTACATTAAAAGATATACTATCATCAAACATCACCATAGAGTGATTACAAAATCTCAAATGGCAAACAAGCATTACTCAAAAGGGTGGTTAAGCCACTTTACAGAAGCCACTAATCAGTCGCCCAAAAAAGAGAATAAACAGATTATTAAAAATTATTAAACAACACATTAAAACATCACGACAAAGTTATTACTAAGCCTTGAAAAAGGGGGGTACCGGTCCTGCCTTTCAGAGCACTCGCAGTTGCTACTAAAAGGCACTTGACTTAAGAGAATACAATAACAAAACTCTGCAAAATCAGCCTGAAGTGTTGCATTTAAAGGGTATCAAAATTATCTCCATACCAAAAAAATTGGTTAAAAGGGGAATCTAAAAGAGAGGTGCCTAAGTCAATGAGTGCAGTGTTTTCAAACTACATTTTGTGATCCAAATAAGTTGGTTTACGCAAAGCCCCATTAAAAAATTTAGAAAACTACAAAAAAATCACACTATCAATATCCAACTACATCTAACATTCTAAAAACAAGACTAGTAAAATCAGGGCAGCATGCTGTGAAGGGACTTACGAAATACAATTTAGAACAGTGGCCAAAACTGAAATTTAGAAGTTTAACCAACAACGCAACAGCTACCTGAAATTTACAAGAACAACTAAGCAGACATAAACAGTAATTAAAGCACACAAAAAGTCACTACAAAAAGCACTTAAAAAATTTCAGTGAGTGTAATGACGCCTGTTAAAACATTATATAAAATTACACATTAAGCGACGAGAGGTAAAACCAGTGTGACCCAAGCTCAAGAAATTCAAACGACCTATGACATAAGAACGTCAAACACGCATGCGCAAGGAGGGGGGACAAGGCATAGAGGTAGCAGCAAAGGAAGAGAGTAAGGGAAATGGCTGAGCGCGCCAGTGACTGCCAAGAGCCGAAACAGCATAGACAGCGTTGAGGTAGAGTTCTAATAAATGCGGCACAGGACGGCGCATCCTTCACCACTGAAAGCATGCCTAGTGTTCAAAGTTCTAATTCAAACATAAATAGACTGAACAGTACATCACACAGTCTCGAAGACCACAGCAAGAACAAAGAATCACATCTTACAAACCTTTAGAAAATTAATCTTGGGGTACAGCATCTCGAAGTATGAAGAACCCAGATTATGTAACAGTTTACAAACACCAGAAGATTATATCTCGACGACATCTATAAGTCTTTTAACTCACGTACGTAGCATATTTCAATGCAATCTCTTGCACTAGCAAGCAGTTCAATGTAGTGAGAATTGTTCCTGAGAACTATAAACACTGAGCTCGACTCCTGGGAGTATCCGGGGTTGATATCTTCTGGACCATGCCTGGATGGAGGGCTGCATTCAGAAGACTGCAGGTGCAGTGTTGGCAGGAATCAATGGCTCGAAGAACAGCTACGGTTTACCAAAGGTGCTGGCAGCAGGTAGCTCCAAACAGCTCTCAAGGCAGAGGGACACAAACTCAACCGGGGAAAAAATCAAAACAGGATTACAAGGGATGGGGAGACATGTGTTTACAAATATCACAATTTTCTAACTAATTCTACAATTTGAAAAGGTCACCCACTTTCTCACTAACGTATTACCTACGATCATGATATTCTTTAAGGTGGCATTGAACCTGGACAAGCTAACATAACAGTATTAGGAGCGAGAAATTTGCAAATAATAAACGGGCTCACAGACTTCTGAATTAACTTTGAGCCCAAGTCTCTGTTACTATCAAGCAAAGTGAAATTTCTACACAAAACCTTATCCCCAACACTAAACGGTACGGAAACCTTAACATGGTCAAGGCGAATGACAACTTCCTGTTTCGAAGCAGTGAGATGGCTGCATACCCCTGCCAGCAGACGGTCTCGTTTTCAGCATTACTTAAGGAAACATGGGGAAAGGATATTCCAGATATTAGGCAAAGGATGACTCAAATGATGACCTAACAAGAGGAGAGGAGGATGAATCCTGTAGAATCGTGCAACACGCTATTAAAACCCAAATTATTAAGTCCTGATCCTTGTCCCAAGCCACCCTATGTTGATTATAAATAATAGTCAAGCAATGTTTCAAATTTTTATTAAGCCTTTCCACCTGATGCTCTTTCAGAAATGACTGGAAGTTAATAGTTTATCGCCCAGCGAAAACACATATCATTAAACAAATATGACTGGAAATAATATGCATTATCTGTAACCAATTTTATTTGAAGGCTCACATTGTGCTAAGGTAGCAAAATCACGAACTTCGAGAATGTGTCCAATAAAATTAACACACAAATATTTCAATTTTGCGAGTGAACCAGTGGACCAAATATGTCAAGATGAACAACCTGCCTAGGATATTCTGGTATTTGAACAACTGACTGGCCAAAATTTGTTTGTTTCGCCTGATTACACTTTTGACAATCTAAACCCATGTACTTATGACCAGACACATCTGCCTTTATAAATTCTGTCATGCAAAATGAACAGAAATTTTACGGAAAGTTTTATTTATTCCTAGATGGCCCCCAAAGACCGAATTATGAAAATATTTCAAAATCACGAGATACAGCGACTCTGGCACCACAAACTTTTTTGTACACCCATTCTTCTCAGTATAGTATTGAAGTCCATCTCTCTACGAATAAGGACCTGCAATCCTGGTGGCAATATCCTACTTTAACTGCGAACACCAAGTATCACAAGGCCGGCTCCTCGCATAGCTGAATGAAAAATTCAGGAATCCTCTGTATCATTCCCAGTGTCGCCTCGCCCAAGTCCCTTTCCACTTCAAAATACACTGGGTTATACGCACATAACAACACATTGTCACCTCGGCGCCATGGACATGATGACCTTTATAGCATTAGCGGGACAAACGTAATGCTCACCGTCCCAGTTTACCCAATCAATGAGAGTGATTTAAGGACCCAACCCAAATCCTAGTTGTCTGTAAATAAGTCACATTTGTCATGCTTGATGCATGAGGCAAGCTTTTCCAAACCAAATAAACTAGCCAAGTTTCCTTTTCATAAACGCCTAAGTTATGTTACGTTCCTGACAATGTTCTGCTAGCAAAGGCCACTGGAGCGATTCTCCCTTCCTGCCATAGTCCTAAGACTGCTCCTAACACTACTGACGAGACATCCACCTGAAAAAAATCAGGCAATCTCAAGATTGATGGAGAAGAGAGCTTCTTCTTTATTATCTGAAAGGCCGATTCTTGATCTGAACTGCAGATGAATGCCTGCCCTTTTTTCTTTAACATATTCAAGGGTGCTGGTAATCGTGAATAAAGATCAATGAATCTGTTTTAATAACCCATTAAAACCAAAAACTTTTGTGCAGGCTGGGAAAATTTACGATAGGGGCAACTATCATGATTGATCAACAAACAATCTTCATTTATAACATAACCTAAAAATTTTACTTTCTTTGAACACAAGATTACTTTCTCGGGATTCAAAGTCAGTCCTACTTCCCACATATGTTAAAACACTTGACGCAGATGTTGCAAATGTGACTCCTCACTGTATACATTGCCATCATCAATGGTAATTGAACAAAAATTTAAACTTAAAATCCGAAAGTACGTGATCTAACACTTGTGAAAAGGCCTGACCCCTGAAATTTGATTCCACAGAGTACTAAATGCAGTATACTTCCTACGCGAGGAATCCAATAGGCATTGGCGAAAACTGTTATTTAAATTGAGGATCAAATAAACCTTAACTTTACTTGAATGTTAAAGCACACAATCAACAGTGGGTAGCGAAAAAGTGTTGAAATGGATTTTCTTATTAACCAAAGAATGGTTGACCACTAATTGATACTTGTTACCATCCTTTTTCTTTACCAAAAACCCAGGCGAGCAATATTCTGAAGTAGGTGGTAAAATCACCCCTTCATCTGACAACTTTTGTATTATCGCATGAAACACCAGTAATTTGGGTGGCGGACACCTGAAATGCTGGTCTCTGACACACGTCAATCAGGCTAAAATTGTAGGGAAACAAGCTGCCTTTTCCTATTCTTGGCATAATCACATATTGAGATTCATCACGTAGCAAATCCAGGTGCTGCTGCACATCCACAGAAAGGGCAGCATTTATCGACGCCTGACAGATGAATCTCTTTATGCTATGGGTGGACAACTTGAATTTTATTATTAATATTTGGAGCAAAGGCAAATGTCAGACATTCATCAAAATTAACCAAGGCCCGCGCATGTCCCAAAAATTCCAGCCCCAAGACAATCTGAAGTTTTAAAGAGAGCAATACCTAAAATGGAAATGACCATAAAAAAAAATTTTTTTAATGAAGCATACTACCTCATTACTCGTCAAAATCTCCCAGTTAGCAGCACATAAATGCAACTTAGAAACCGAGCATACTTTAGAACTCGCTATCACTTTCCCTTGAGAGTTGTTTCGAAAATTCTTTACTGATGACACAATGGGTAGATCCCGTGTTAGTAAGTAAGTGCCAGCACTAATTCCTTACCACAAGTAACTTGTAAAGTACACGTCCTGAAAGCACGCAGCTTTTGTTTTACCAAACCAGAAACACCGCCTACATCCCTGGTTAGCTGGAGCGTAAGTGACCCGCCTGATCACACCGAAAACATTTACGCTTCTGAAAAGCTCTAATGCCATGCTTACGTTCCCTACGCAAATGACTGTGCTCTGAATAATTACTACAATGCCCACTATATCCCTGCATATTTTGCAGTGCAACAAACACATCACTATCACCAGGCCAGGTACATTTACTGTTGGTGCGGGTGGGGGGGGAAAGCAGCTCAATATTCATTAGCAACTGCCAAATGACCCTCAATTTACACAGCTAAACCACGTATTTCCTGCAGGGTTGCAGGTGAAGACACTATTGTGCACAGTTCCATAATGTGTGGTGCAATATTATCAAAAAACAATCCCAACTAGCTCACGTTCTGCAATATTCAAAGATAACGCACGTTGGTATGCTATGACAGATTCTGTGAAGTCGTACAGAGGCTCACCGGGTTTCTGAAATTTAAATACTAAATCACGCTCGCATATTATGTTTATTTTTAAAATAATTAATTACTTGTTTAGTTTTCTTGTAAGCCAATGCACATATTTGATAGTTCTTTTGTTATTGAGAAGTGTGTCCAGTCTGTAATTCAATACTCATAGTTTGTGTGATCTGTTCATTGTAAATGTGATCTTGAATGTAATAATTTCACTGCAATATACTGTAGATGTAGATAGCACGTGACAGTTGTAGATGTGTCTGTGTTTGTGTTGGATGTTGTGAGTAGCTTGTTTTGTGACATGTAATGTAATGGTTTCCTGTGCAGCATAATTCAAAGCGAATTTCATTTGACCCCTTGCTATGATGGTAGGTTATATAATTTCTTATAAACAATATCATATAATCTTACAAAATAAAATAATGTTAATTTTTTATCACCACTAGTAGGAATATATCTCAGTTGATGTATACTTGTTATATTTTACAACACAAAATAATTATAAAACTTGTTTGTAAAAATTTTGGTCACACCAGGTTGTGATTGTTTCAGTCACGCATAGTCAAAGGCAATTGGGAAACAAGTCCACGGGCTATTAAAGAAACTTGAAGATTTTTTTTTTTTTTTTTTACTGTTTCTCCAAATTGGGTTTCTATTTGCTTAAAAAATCTGCAAAAATTATGCTCCTTTAAAAGTTAGAAAATATAATAATTTTTTCTTGCCATTCATTGTGCAATGTCAATGAAGCTCATCTACACATGGTATCGTGTTTTTCTAACCACATCCTGAGCTTTGCATGGCAAAAGGCAAAACTCTCTGACAGATTTGTCGTAGTAGCATTCATTCTGTATCATTACAATATTAACTTGTCAGTGGATTGCTTAGAGTCTCCAGTTGACAACTCCTTTGTTTAGAACTCGTGTAACGCTTCATCTGCCTCTCTTGTTTCTTAAAATCCTACCTTGCATCTCCAACATATTTTGCTAAGTAGTATTTTTTATCCTTCACTTTTTAAGCTGTAGAACTGAGTTTGTTAGTGGATGCCTTAAAGCTTGTATTTATGTATCTCTCATGGAATGATCAAAAGCCACTGTCCTGTTTATTCTAGGATAGCTGGGGTAGCCAGCTACAAATACTTCAATTTTATTAATTTTTTATCTTATTATGAATGTTTGAACAGTTTTTTAATCTAGCCAACCACTCTCCTGCAGATACTAAGTAGCATTTATTTGGTTGGTTCGTGTGTGATTCATGTTTAGGTATTGAAAAAATCCCACTTTAATTGGGAGGCCATGTCACCTTGAGTCTTTCTCTGCCTACATGTGCAGTGTGAAGGTAAACATGTCGGAAACTCGTGTGTCATTTTACAGTCTTGGTAATGCTGACTCTTGAATTTTTTTAATCCCTTGCTTATTTAACCACTTAATTGTCTAATTTTGACAATGAAAAATGTCACAATGCCTATTGTTTTTATTTAATTTTGCTATTCTACATTTTTGGGCAGGTCATCACTTGCACGAAAATTCCTGCAGTAATTGTATTTGAATTTAATAATTTTCAAAATTATCTTTTTTCACCCGAATATACTTGGGTGTGATAAAAAGTGTACATGAAATGTCCTTTTTATATACACTACTGGAGAATGAAAAAATAACGCCTTGGCTGACACCTGGACAGAAATCCAAGGTTTATTCACATACACTGGCACAAGTATATCTACTGGTAAATAATGTCTGCAGAAGTGTCTAAGAGATTGTTCATTACTTAGTGTGCCCTCCTTGAGCAGCAACGCAGGCAGAAATTCCTGCATGTAAATGATTATAGAAGTGACTAATATTGTCTTGCAGAATGGAATTCCACGCACATTGCACATGGTGGCTCAGCTGGGCAAGAGTCGTCAATGAGTGGTGCAGGAAATCTGGCCAGAAGATGTCCAACCTAGTCCCACACATGCTCAGTGAGGGTAAAGATCTGGTGATCGGGCTGGCCAGGGAAGTTGACAAATACCTTGAACTGCATGTTGGGTTGCATGAGTGGAATGTGGACAGGTATTGCCCTGCTGAAATGCACATCCTCCTGAAACCTTGCATCTTGGTAACTTTGATCTTTCCTGTCTTCATTTTTTCATGGTTTTCATCAGTGGGTCAGTTATAGATTTCCTCAGTAGCTGTACCATATGTCAGTTTTTTTTTTTTTTTGTTGCTGTCATCAGATCGGCCAGTTATGGTGAAGTGCGAAAGTTGTTGCAGTATAATAGTGCCCCTTTATTCAACAAAGGTTTTACCATGGTCATGACAATTTGAGCAAATTTTGGAAGATGTTGGTATTTAGTGTCCAGTTGTGTCTCTTTCCCAGGATACCGTATCATACCACAAATGTAGCCATCGATGGTCTCACAGGAATGTCTTCGGCCCTTGGAGGTGATGATCTTTTTCTCAATCTTTTTTTTTTCTCCTCTCAGAAATTATTTAGGGTTATCTTACTGAAGCCTGCCTTTGAAAGGTTCTATCATTGTTTACAATATCCTGTTCTGGTGTACATTACCCTGACTTTTTCATTCAAGTCAATAAATATGGGCCAAATGGTCCACACATAAGCAAGCTGCTTTGAGCTGTTGAACAAAAGATGCACAAATACGTGACTGTAATGATTTCCACTAGGTACAGGATACAGACTTCAAGTGAAGTAAAATAGTAATACTTGCTGGCTGCGTGATTTTTCTAACTCACTGCTGGAGCCAATTATATTAATTGTCACAGCCCCCAAAATAAATACAGAATGGAGTGAGAAAGGAGAAAGTGTGTTCATTGCATAAGTTTAGTGGTACAGTTTACACATTCTGCGAGTGCTGGAACCATCTATCTTGTATTACTTAAAGTGAAAATCGGCACTACTAAATATGGGCCAGACAGTAATGGTGTAGAAAGAGTGTTTGGCGCCCAAGCATGAAATGGACTTTACGCTGCCTTATTTCCAGTGAGCACGTCATACCTGATGTCACAGTTGGTGTCTGTCAAACAGCAGGCTGTGGAAAACATTTGTTTGGTGTCTGTCAGGCATGTTTGGGGTGATCAATCTTGAAGCAATCTATCATGTCCATGTGCATGATCCCGAGCCAGCAACTGGTGTTCAGAGTGGGAAGGGACGCCTGGACAGTGGAAACATCTGCCTGCTGGGGGTTGTTTCCAAGAAATACTAGGCATTACCACAACAGTAATTCAGACAGTGGTATGCGACAGACTCCTCCATTACGACTATGAGCAGACTTTCTCAGGCATGCGGGTAGGGCGTATTTTGATGTATAATGGAAAAGACCAGATCATGATAAGATTAACATTCTCTCAGAGTACACATGATGTCACCATGCTTATACAAAAATGCACTAGTGTAAAGGCCACTTCATAGTTTATTAGGTCGACACCTTTGATGTGGCAGAGATAACTTGACTGAAACAGGTAAAGAGGTTAAGATTTTAAGAAGAAAAATTTATAAAGTGCTAATATATATAGTTTATTTGCTATTTATATTATCCTGCAGTTCAAACATACAATTTAAACTCTTAACATATGGTACAAATAACATAACACATAATTGAAAATAATTTTAGTATTCTGTATAGAGCTGGGGGCTACAATAAATTGTAAAGTACTGTGCAAATAAAAGTAATGTGACAACAAAAATAATTTAATTAAAACCCATTTACATATTTAATTTTGCAAATTGAGGAAAATTTACATTTACTCCTAATTACATCTTTTAATTGAAAGTTGATTATTATCTGGAGGCAGAAGCAAACCTAGCGGCATGAGGTGGTAAACACCAGTAAACTTTGAATCTGTGTATATGCACAGTGGACATAAGCCTTGCAATTTTTTTGATTGAAATATATTTATTTTTATTTTATATTGTATTACAGGTGTCTTGATTGTGTGTACTGTAGTTTTGATAAAATAAAAAAAGGCTGAACTACACTACACTACTACATGTCAAAGTAATCCTGGAATGTTCTGGATGCATCTAAAGATCTGCAACACACCATTATTTGACATGGTTCCTTTTTTAATTTTTGTACATGTGTGTATGCTACAGAGATATATTTATAATATATGCTTGTTTTTTTATCATTACTACCTAACATACAACACACACAAGTTTTTGTGACATACTCTTTCGTAACATTAATTGCACATTAATACTATTGTGTTTGTAATTTTTGGATGATAATTATGTTCTAAGAACAACATTAATGACCTTCCTCATCACAAAATTAAAAAATGGTAAAACCAAATTGGTAGCTTTAGCAACTATGAGTTGTCTCTCTTTCAACTAAATTCAGAGTAATGCACATCTCTAGCATAAGAGTACCAAACATTTAAAATGAACAAATTGCTTTAGTTCCCATGTTGTAAAACTCTGGTTGATACATTTTTGGAAATTAAGCTTCTTGAATGCTTTTGTTGTTCTGAATGTTTTGGACTGTGATGTGACCCACAAGAGCAAGGGAAAATTAATCGGAAATATTTGTCACAAACATTTTTTTATGAAGAACATATTAATGCCATACATTTTTGTTTCACTGGCAGTAGTTGGGTACAAATGGTGCATTGGTAACCAGTGTGTGTACCATGGTAAACTAAGTAGTTAATGTAAACTTAATTGTACTGTGTAAAACACACCTTATGTGTATGTTAGATGTGTAATATACATAATGTACTTTATTTTGTCTTCGTGATTTCAGTTAGAATAAATTAACCTAATCATCATATACGTATCTTAACAATTTTGATTGAACCACAGAATTTCAGGATTAATTTAATATATGGATTATAGTGTCTAGTACTAACCCTGCCTTCTTGTGTGAATAACAAATGCGTTTTAAGTTCTAAACTATTGTTTTCAATTATATAATTACAAAGATATGATTCAGTGCTAGCTTTGTACTTACAGTAAATTATAGGGGGCCAATTGTAACCTCTTAGCATACCGTGATAAAGAACAATACAGCATGTTACTTAACATTTTTGATTAATAATCATCATCTAGTGCTAACATAGCTTTATCTTAGTGAATCGCAGAATCAGATGCTAGGTTTGAAGGATTGTGCTTCATATTCTTGGTTCATGGATTATAAAATAGTGACTATTGATGCTACTTAACCTTGAAGGAGACAATAATGTTATTAAATTTAATGTCAGAGCACACAACAATGGCATTTACAACCAGGAACCAAAAACTTCCAATCAGTAGCCATGAAAGCCTGGCCTCCAATGTTTTATTGAAAACCAGTGCAGCACAAGCTTAGTGTTTCCCTGTTAATTCACGAGGTTGTCGAAGAGTGTTAATGTAGCATATTCTGTATATGAATTTGTGCTAAAATAGCATTTTTGGTGAAAAATCAATACCCAATGCTACCCTAGCATTTTTCAAACACGGGTTACAGTTGCATCTTCGGAGTTTAATAATGCTGCCTATTTGGCACACAAAATGTTGTTCATATTAAAAAAAATTGTTTTTAATTTCTAAAATATTTTTTTACACAAAAAAAATTGCACTTTAGACTTTCCAGTGCCGTAAATGAATGATAGGTTCAAAGCTTAAGGTCCCACAGTGAGAAAAGGTTGGGTGTCGAAAAGCTTACATGCCAGCTCAGCAGAGCCTTATATGTAGTAGTGATGGGACATGAAAAAACGACTTTAAACACTTAGAAATGGTATAACTGAAACAATTATACATAGCTCAAATGCCACCTGCCGTGGGAATTCAGTGAAATTGATTCACTAAAACTATTAAAACCATAAGCAATTCCTAGTCTAAAATGCTCAGCAGTAGCTATAAGATGCCAGTTCTGGGACGCCTGGCTTTGGCTTTGGCTTTGGCTTTGGCTGGGGGACAGGGGACATGCTGGTGGCGTCCCCCGCGGGAGCCGATGACGTCATCACAGATTTTTCCTGCTCTCGTGCTGAGAGGCTCTTGTCGCTGATTGGCTATGCAAGACTCTCAAAATGCTCACATCTCTGATTAACCGTGCGAAGCACTCGTAATATTATGTGTTTGAAAAGTTTTAAAAATATTTTTTTTAATGTTTATTTAAAATTTTAATGTAAATTTTTATTTTAAATTTTATTTGTAACTTGTTAGCTATGCGAGGCTCTCGAAACTGACAAGTCAGTACCATTCATATTAGCCAAAGAATGTTTGTGTTCATTGCCCCCTGGCATACAACTTCTCACAGCTTATAAGCATAGTTGACCCTAATTTCCGAATCGTATAAGATATAGTCACCAAATTGGTAACATATGCATCACCCATGACAACAAAAACTATCACGGAGTCATTTAAGCCCAATGCGAACTTATAAGCATAATTGGCCATAATTCCCGAGCTGTTTAAGGTACAACCACCAAATTCATAACATAGGCTAGAGGGGTTTCTTCGAGTTTTCTCAAATCCCTAACACCCCAACTGGTCCCTACTTCATGCTCTTGCAATCCATGGGGTTTTCTCTGAGTCTTCCCAAATCCCTGACATCATGACTGGTCCCTACTTCACGCTCTTGTTCCATGAGGTGTTCTCCGAATCTTCCCAAATCCCTGCCATAACGTCCTCGACTGGTACCTACTTCATGCTCTTGCATTCCATTCTAGGGAGGTTGTCTCCAAGTCTTCCCAAACTCTTTTCACACGCCCCTGACTGGCCCCTACTTCGTGCCCTTGCATTCCATTCTAGGGAGATTGTATCCGAGTCTTCCCAAATCCCTGCCACGATGCTCCGACTGCCCTCCAGGTACGTCATCCGCAGAGAGCGTGTTGCCTGAATAGCAAAGAAAAATTTGTTTTGTCACAGACTTCTACTCCCCTTTTTATTCCCCCGACAGTAGTCAACGTCTCCAGCCGAACAATTCTCTCTTGCTTGCACACACAACCCAGCATAGTTAAGGTTTGTTAACGTTTAAAAAATATATATATATCTTGCCATATAAAATCAGTTACAAATAAAATTTAAAATAAAAATTTTAAGTAAAAATTTTAAAAAAATTTTTTTAAATCTTTTTAAACACATTATATTGCGAGAGCTTTGCATGGCGGCCAATCAGCGACGAGAGCCTCTCAGCGCGAGAGCAGGAAAAATCCATGATGACGTCATCAGCTCCCGCGGGTGGCGTCATCAGCTCATCCCCTGTCCCCCAACCAAAGCCAGTTGTCACATAACCGGCGTTTTATAGCTACTCACAGCGGTAAATATAAACAAACGTTTCGCCACCTCAAGCCGGCAAAGCGCGGGGCAATCACTTTTCGTATGGAAAAGAGTCAGCTGTCCAGTATTAAGTCTCTATAGTATTTGGCTACAGCGATAGATACTAGTAAGGGCACCTATCTTTAGTGACATGTAAAAAAGAGGGTGAGAGTGCTAATTAATAACACCTTTGATATATTAAAAAATGGTTTTGTTTGTTCTTAAATAATTACAATTCAAGGTAATTGTAGAGATTTCTTAAGTGGCAGTGCCCTGAAGTAATTTAAAAACTTTTTTTTTTTCTGTATTGAATATAAAAGTGACAAAAGAATTCTCCTTGTGGTTCACCATGTTGTGTGTTAAAATGAGTTGACAGTATATTTAGTTTAACTATATATTTTCTTTTGGTTACGTGGTAAACTATGTAGTGTGTTTTTTAATGCCGAGTGTATTAATGTTTTACATTTCATCACAGCTATCACAAGTTTTGCTCATATCAAAAAAGGTGTGGGTTTATCTGCAGATGATTACCTATCTTGCTATTTATAAAATTTAGGTTGGTAAATGATAAAATAATATTGTAGCTCTGTTTTTTCCATGATAAATCAGTGTTGATATTCAGAATAATAATTATTAAAATAGCAACTATTGCTTTAATTTATCTTGATAACTTTAGATAATTGTAAAATTATAAGTTTTGGTTGTAACTGCAAACCAGTTTTCTCATCCTGTTTATTTTTTTTTATTTTATTTACCTACCAATTGTTTATTATGTGAAGTATTATTTTCTTCTAATATAAAAAAAAATTCATACATCTGGATTTTTTTTTTTCTCCCGTAGGTTTTGTTGTAGGTGAATGGATAAAAATGGTTTGTAAATAATTCAGTTACCTTACACAGTGTACTTCACTAATGTTGTTACAGTTTCCTTTTTTGAGAGGCTGGGTGTAATGCTAAGTGATGGATCACTTTTACAATTGATATTTACAGTAAGCATTATTTTATGTTTTATAATATATTTTTTTTGACTGGAGCACTTAGTTGGTACAAATTTTTTTCTACTTCTTTGGTGTATGCAGGATGCAGATGTGGCAGAAAACCAACGAAAACGAGAATTATACCTCGACGTGCAGTTGAGAGGTCCTCTTGCTTTCAGGAACCTAATTGAATCTCTTGTTGAGACAGCTCAGTATCAGTTAGCCAGGATTCTTGTGCTCCGTCCTCAACCTCAGCGTTTAAACTTAATTATGGAACTAGACGATAACGATCCACCTGAAGATGTGCTGGAACATCCGTAAGTTGTTACATTTCTTGTGTTCTGAAATTTTGTTCATTATTCATAGTCATTAGCTAATTTGACAATATGTATCTCTCTGATATATGTTTTCATGTAACATTATGTTGGAATTGCAGCACATTCAGTAGTACATCATAAAATTTAACACATGTGCTACTAACGTATGATTATATGAGTTGTTAACAGATATCTAATGTTGTTTAGATTCTGTGTTTTGAGTACAACATGTCACAAGTATTTAGTGTAATTTATATACAAATTTTTGGGAAATTTGAAAAAGGAGGAACAAATGATGTCTTGTAGCAAGAGTAACACAACTGCCATTTGCTGATCTTTACCATAAACTTCCAGTAAAGAGAATGTATTAATGACTGCCAGCCAAGTGTTCAGTCTGGGAACATTGTATATTACCCTCTAGCCACGTTTCCCTCTTTTAGTGGGCAGAGTTGGTTGGTGTTTGGAAATAAGCATTCAAAGGATACATTAGGTCCTTCTGCAAAGTCAGGTTATGCAACTCTGTTGAAAACAAGTTTGCTGAAGTTACGTTGCAGTGTAAGAACACTGTCAATTCCAGTGGTTATGTTCCCAGAATATTATATTTCATAAACCATGCATTTCCCTGTAGAAAAAGTTTGAGACATACTTTGTTGTAATTGAAGAAATTAATTGGCATATACTCTTACATTTCATCATACTTAAATTTCTCAGTTTTTAAACTAAAAAAAAATATTTCTGAATTTTTGCAAGTCCAAAACATTGGGTACTAAAATACTGTAGAGCATCTTGCCGTAGGTTGCATTGTAATGGGCAGTCCTAATTTTTCCCAGTACAAGATTTCTGTTGTGAATGCTGTCCTTGTTTTGCTGTGCACTGTATCAAATATACAACAGCTTTGGGTATATATTTGTTTTAATTGTAGGCCATCAAAGTCTACATTAGATGAGTTAATTTCACTCTCATTCTCCCCTCACCTTTCTTGCAAGACAAGTTTAAAGGCTTGAAAACATTTAAAACCAAAATTTTACAAGATTTAAAACTAAAATTTAACACTTTTAATTTTTGTAAGTTGCCAATTTTTTAAGTTTTCTCATCAGCAGCTGTGTCGTTTGAGACAAAACCAGGGGGTCAAACAATAGGGAGTGGAAAAAGAATTTACCATGGCCTACATTGTGAGGGACAATCGCGGCATTGTCCTGGAGCGATTTTGGAAAACTGGCAGAACAGGGTGAATTGGGTATTGAACCTGGATAAAATTGCTAAACTTATATAATCCATGCAGTGTTATAAAATATTAGTTTTTTATGTAAATACCACTCATTAATTCAACAAAGTGCAACTCATGAACACCAATACACTGTATCAGTTTGTTAATACATACTTGTTCTGGAATCTAAGCGTGAGATATTGTACGACAAATTGCTTGAATACCACAAAAATGGTATAAATCAACGTTGTGATAATGTTTAAAACATGGCTGCAGAGTTCTAACAATATTGTAGTAAAGTATTGGATTTTATATGGAAAGAGGTGCCAGGACACCCAGGACTGAAAATTTTATTTCAAATGTTAATTTACAGCATATTTTATTTGGCCATGGCCTGTTTAATTTACAGGGTTCACCCATTTATCGTGCCATTTCCACTGCCAGGCATTCATCAGGGTGCTGTTGAAGAAAGACTTCAGAATTTAGCACTAGATGATAATGAATTAGTAAACATAGGCAGAGAACCTCTACGTGTAGAGGTAAAACTAGCAACTCAAAGAATGGATATGCCTTCTAAGAAGGCTCTTGCAGTAAGTATACATATTCTTTATGGTTTCATCACCAGTAGTTTGTAATTTTTGTTTTAATAACATGTGGTACTGTAAGAGGTTGTGATATCAACTGATTAACATATGAATGACTTTTAAACTACAGATACCTTGGTTTGCATAAAAACTACCATAATGTGGAGCCTAAAGAGTGCAGTTACTTTGACTGCTGAGAAGCTACAAATATAAAGTCTTTTCTTAAAATGCTGTAGATCTGACATGTATCATTTTCCTTGTTTAACCCAGACAAATAAATCTAACAGCAGGTTAGGCATCTCCAAATGTTATGCAACATTGCTGTGTATAACAGCCCAATGAAACCAACAAGAATTCTCATCAGTATTCTACAGAAGAGGCTGTAGAGGCTCACTAAGTTTCTTAACATGCGTCAGTGCCTGTTGGCTGCTTTGCTGTTACAGAACCAGAAATGGGAATGCATTTTCTGTCAGTCAAGACACTGCACGTGTGTGGTGACAAAAGTACAGCCAACTCATTATGAGATGGTGAGAAATTTCTGGACGACACTAAAGATGATTTTGCACAACCAGCATATTGGCGGTTAGTTTAGAATGTAGTTGGAATAGTTTTATCCAGCATTAACAGTAACAGGCCAGATTATTTGTATCAAAGTTTGCATCCACCTTTAGCACCTAACCACAGTCTGCTTCAAATTAATTGAACTAATGCAACAATTATTACACAATTTTTTAGGGTACTAAAGTCAAGCAAGTTGGAGGAACTTGTAAATTTAATGCTGTTGTTTAATGCAGTGAGTTGCGCTATGCCAAGTTTATACACTGTCTGTGGATGCTTGCGGACATGCCAGACAGATATCAGGTGAACCAGCTCTGGCCAAGCACCATAATGACTTTTTTTAGTGAGGTGTCTGTCCTTGGCCAGACTGGTAATGCTACTCTGCGTATTGGAACAGAAGAAACTCTGACATACTTCCTGGTTGTTGACATACTGAATAAAGCCATCATTCTCAGCAAGGCACATCTGGAAACACAACAATACATCCAAAAGGGGGTTCATGGTTAAATGAGCATTTTCAAAAGACTTGCACTGTGCATCATGTCACATTGATGTATAGCTTGCTCAGTAGCTAACATCTCACAGAATTCCTAATCATAGTGAAATGCTGTGACAACTGACAAGTGCAATATTTGTAAAGTCCATTTTCAGTTGTTGTAGTCCACATCCTTGACGTTAATGGTAAATGTCTAAGGTAGTGAATAGTGTCTATTATATTAATCTGCCCCTCCAGGTTTTCTCCTTCACTGAAGGCCAGCTCCCGAGTCTTCGGGTTGTAGAACAGCTCGGATTCTGGACGGAGTGTGAATTCAGCCCATGCTCGATGAGTATCTATCCACACTACTTTGTTTTGAGAGAAAATCTAGTTCATGTCCTATACAGAATAAGGAGTCGTCATTAATGGGCCAGGCAGATGGCCCCCCACCTCCTTATTTCCCTTATCTTAGGCATGAGGTTGTACTTTGTGAACAAAGTGCATAACATGTAGATCATCCCTGCAACCTCCAGTTAGATAGGTTATACATGGCATAAATGGTTCCACATATTTTCCCCCTTATTTTTGCAGAAATTCTGCTAGCTTTACCCATTTGGTTCTCTCTTCCTCTCTTAACAGATCCCATTCACCAGCAGGTTTGGTTTGGAGATGTCGACACCCCCATGATGTACACCACTGACCATGGAGGTGACTGTTCCACAGATCCACTTCTTGCCTAAGTGTGCCTACATATCTGTCCTTCATGACAGTCAGAACTATGAACTGATGTTTGGGCTGTACTTGCATGGAACCTTAGTACATTCAGAAAAGTTAAACATAATTTATTTTTGGACCTATTTTAATTCAGCCACGAGTGCATCACTTTATTACGATGTATAATTCAGCACCTCTGAACTCTGCACAGATTGTTATAGAGGTGGTGGTTCCATAGTCCACTCCCAAAGAACTCCGCAATTGGTAATTGGTGTAAAGAGTATTCAACTCGCGGATCTCAGGAGCGCGTTTGACTTGATTACAATCAACCTCAAATTTTGCCTTATGGATTTCCGGTCCAAGAGCTTAAAGGCAGTCTCCTCACATTTCAAACAAGTTGGTATCTAACTTCAAATAGCTGCATATAATCAACTGTGTTGATGGTGTTTGTTGTTTCTTTTACCATTGATATGCTATAGTGTGTCCAGAAAACAATCTAGCAACTAAAAGAGATAAAGCATTCACACTGAAAAGTTTTAGAAACTGGAAAAAAACAATTTAAAAGTTTACAACCCACAAAAAGTCTTCATCGCATTGCCAAGTTGTTATAAATTTTCAGCTAACGTGAGCACTCTTAGAGAAACAATTGTCAACACACATGGCAGCTTGGCAGAAAATTGCTTCTGAATGTTTGCTTGTTGTTAATAAGTTCATTGAAATACCTAGCTAGGCAGTGATTGGTCATGAGAGGTCACTTAATTTAACAGTGAAGGCAGTTTGATGGAGCTCTTAAAACTAAGAAGTCTTGATATACCACACATTACTACACACTTTTGTGTCTAGGTCTGAATCAAGGAAAGTGGCTTTGGGACCTGTTTCAATTTAATTTGTTTTGTTCTTTTATGTTTCTTTTGTTGCAAAATCTAATTTTTCATGTGATATTTCATATTTTATGAGCTATGTATCAATAACAACATTTTAATTTTATGTGCTTGTGGTTCCTTGCCATAAAATCGTAATGTACATTGAACAGTCTGCAAAAAAATCAGTTGTGTATATAAAGTCTTATCCCCCCCCTCTCCCCTCCACAAAAAAGATCCATAGCTGACAACGCCAAAGGCATTACGTCATGTTGCTGTATTGTGTAACCAGTTTCACGCACAAAAGAGAAATGTTTATAGATAAGCTACATGACTTTTATTCTAGTTGGTAGTTTCTCGTGTAATTTTTTTGGTGTACAGGAATTCCAAGGAAAAAGCAGGAAATATATGGGGAATTCAGTTTACAGTCTGCTGGACATCCTGTAACTACCCATCTACTTAAAGTTTTCTCAGAATGTGAACAAATGTAGTTTATGTAATACACGTATGCAAGTTCATTAATAAGTCAAATTAGTTACTGGATTGAGCGTGTCATCCATTTTGAACCAACCTTGAAGATGCTCCAGGAAAATTGTATGTGTTAAGTAAATTTGTTTGTGTATGCTAAGTGTTGAAATTCTGTAATACATTTTCTTTTTCCAGGTATACCGAATGGCTTCACGTCCAAAAGGCTATTTTTTATTAATCAATAACATAAGATTTGATAATGGTGAGCCAGAGAGACTTGGATCAGAAGTGGATCATAATAACTTAACTGCTTTATTTGAGCAATTAGGATACCAGATATATGCATATCAAAATTTAACTCTAAGGGTTTGTATCTCAGCAATTTGTATCACTAGTAGCAGTAGCATTAGCAGTAGTGTGAGAGATGAAGGTAGTGTTTGAAGTCTTCAGTGTCAATGGAGGTGAAGTGAGGCTGAGCTGGATTGTGCCAGAATATGATTATGGTGAAAAAAGGATCACACTAAGAAAACTCACCATTGGAGGGCAATGTCTGGCATATTTCCCACATGTGAAATTTGCGAATCCAACCAATTTTGGCATAGTGAAAGTTGGTCTGGCCAATATACCACCATGGCCTCCACTTTTAGTTCTGGGTTTCACGAAAACAGTTGTCAACATAAATGCTATTGGAGGCAGGCTCTCCTGATTAAGGGAAGCACCAAGGCACAATAAAGGATTATTCCGTAAATTGTTAATAATCTCAAGTTGATATGTGACGGTAGAATCTTTGACATTGATTGTCGAGGCTCCTGTGCAGATGCACCTTGGTGGGCATAACAGTAAAGGATTTTTTTTCCCCTGCATAAATGTGTAATGTTTGGCCAGTTCAGTTGGGCGCCTGTCAGTCTTCAAAGATGCCCCTGTTCATTTGTGCACTACTTCGACACATTGCCGCACATTTTGGACTGAGTGGTTTGCCTCCCGCGGTAAGAGAATATTTTGTTCATAAACTAGATGATGTTGATGTCGTATCGTGATTTCTTTTTTGTATGTAAGCAATTTAAAAGTTGCAGTGTGTTAAGCATGTAATCCAGTTTTATGATTGAAAGGACTTTGGAAGAATCTTGCCTCGGCAGATCATGTGGTATGCTACACGCACAGCATAATTTTTTTTTTGTGCGGTGCTGGTAAGGACACGTCTAATATTAGATACATATTTGCTACCCATTTCAAACTTTGTTAGAAAAGACTGCAGCAGTTGTATGACTATAATGTATTCACGGTAACTTCAAGATTTTCTGAAACCCTGCTAAATATCTACTTTCAGGGAGCCGATTNCATGTAACTCCTAGGGTGATTTTTCAAAGGTTCTTTTCAAAAGTATCGAAGATACCGTGAATGGATTATAGCACACCGGCCTCCCTCCAAGGCGATTCAGGTTCTTTTCCTGGCAGGGTCACACATGTTTTCGTGTGTGGGAAATATGGCAGGCATTACTGTTGGCTGGCTGGTTTTTTAGGGGTGCTTTCAGTTTGTCCACTCTTGCGCTTCCCAGATACTTATCCCCATCTCATTTTACCCCGTTGGTGCTAAAGTCCAAGTAGTTCAGCACCTTCCAAATTTCTTAATTAAGCAAAAGCTCCATGTAAAATGTGTTTATAGGTATTTTAAAAATGGCAAAATGAAATAACTTGAAAGGCAGAATGCAAAGACATACAGTGGAGTCTTGGTTAACTGTCACCCTTTTAACTGTCAGTTTCTGTTAATCGTCAGTAAACTGACACCAAAAGTAAAATAATCAAATTGGATACAAAAAACAAACTTGATAAACTAAAAATGAAATAACTTTTTCTCGCTTCATATTAGATCAAATTAAGCGCATTATTGAGTTGAACAATACGTATACTGTACTGTAATACATATACCCAGTAGAAATACATTCCGTGCGGTGCGGAATGCGAATGACTCACGTTTAGTTGTTTATGTACAACCTACATATGTACTTCGTAGAATCGTTCCGTCTTCCTCACCACCCTACTTGAATTCCTAGACACTCATCCGCCCTCCCATTCCTACAGTCAGTTCAGTAGCTGTAGTCACTTAGTCAGCAAGTCATTGTCCTCAGTTTGTTGTCAAAGTGTAGTGTGTTAAAAAATATCTGAGTAAAGGAGAAAGTGCGATGAGTATCGCTCCGCTATATGGAATCTGGTGAACGACAGTCAATGATATTAAGAAAGATGCAGATAAAATCAAAAGTCATGTTTCAAAAATGCAAACGGCAGATGATGAAGTCAGCAAAACTGGACCAACTGGATACAGTAATGTATCAGTGGTTCATTCAAGCCCGCAGTCAAGGGATGCCAGTTTCTGGGCCCACAATAATGGCTAAAGCTATTGAGATGAACAAGAAGCTTGATGGGGATCCTTCATTTATGTCTAGTATATGTTGGCTGGATAAATTGAAGGGTCGACATGGCATAAAGCAGTTGGACATATCGGGTGAAAAACTAAGCGCTAATAGTACAGTCATTGTAGAATATCGGGAAAAACTAATGAAAGAAATAAAAGATAGAAATTTGGTCAGAGAGCAGGTTTACAACTGTGACGAAACTGGCCTAAATTGGAAAGCACTTCCTGTGAAAACCTTAGCCCCCTTATCGGAAAAATCTGCACCTGGTTTTAAAATGCAAAAAGACTGCATAACTGTCATGGTGTGTGCGAATGCAAATGTTAGACATAGGTTTCCTTTACTAATCATTGGAAAATCTAAAAAGCCTCGAGAGTTTCCAAAAGTATAAATTTAAACGTCTTACCTGCCAAATATTATGCACAAAAAAGTGCCTGGATGAGCCGGGATATATTTAATGAGTGGTTCCACAGTGTGTTTGTGCCAAATGTAAAATAACATTTAAAATCTATCGGATTGCCTGAAGAAGCAATGTTATTAACGGATAATGCACCAACTCATCCTTCTCATGACTTACAAGTGGTGATGATGAAAAATTACGTGCCACTTTTTGCCTGCTGACATTACCCCACTAATTCAGCCCATGGAAAAGGGTATTATTGAAAGCATGAAGCGACGTTATGGAACATGCTTTATTCAAAAAGTTGTTTGCGTTGGGTATGAATTAATAAGTGTAAAGCAGTTTTGGAGGTCATAAACTATTCAAGACGCAATTTTTAATGTCGCTGAAGCCTGGCAAGATATACCAGAAGAAACATTAAAAAGGGCTGGAACAAACTGTGGCCTGAGACTGTAAAGGAGAATGAGGCCATAAACGAATCCGGAAATTATGAGGAAATTTTATTTCTGTGTCAAAGGATTCCAGGTGGAGAAAACACCTCAATAGGTGAAGTATGTGAATTGCTGGGAATTGACAGATTTTATGGAGGCTTTGAAATATAAAATGATGAGGAACTTGTATTAAGTGCAACACAGGAGGTAGAATTTTTAAGTGAAGAAGAAGAGGATGATACACTCAAGGATTGCCCCAAAATAATTAGCCACAGTGACGCTGAAAACATGTTTTCCAAGTGCATTGAATGGTACGAGCAACAAGAAGAGGCAGACGCTACACAGATATTATTCCTACGTAAGATACGCAACACGGCAGCAACAAAAGCCCATGGAGTATTACAACAAAGGAAAATGACAGACTTTTNCGGACGACAGTCAATGATATTAAGAAAGATGCAGAAAAAATCGAAAGTCGTGTTTCAAAAATGCAAACGACAGACTCTCTACAGTTTGATTCTTTTTGCTACTTCGGTCGTTTTGAGGACCAACTGGATACAGTAATGTATTAGTGGTCCATTCAAGCCCGCAGTCAAGGGATGCCAGTTTATGGGCCCATAATAATGGCTAAAGCTATTGAGATGAACAAGAAGCTTGATGGGGATCCTGCATTTAAGGCTAGTATAGGTTGGCTGGATAAATTTAAGAGTCAACATGGCATAAGGCAGTTGGACATATCGGGTGAAAAACTAATGAAAGAAATAAAAGATAGAAATTTGGTCAGAGAGCAGGTTTACAACTGTGACGAAACTGGCCTAAATTGGAAAGCACTTCCCGTGAAAACCTTAGCCTCCTTATCGGAAAAATCTGCACCTGGTTTTAAAATGCAAAAAGACTGCATAACTGTCGTGGTGTGTGCGAATGCAAATGATAGACATAGGCTTCCTTTACTTATCATTGGGAAATCTAAAAAGCCTCGAGAGCTTTCAAAAATATGAATTTAAACGTCTTACCTGCCAAATATTATGCACAAAAAAGTGCCTGGATGAGCCAGGATATATTTAATGAGTGGTTCCACAGTGTGTTTGTGCCAAATGTAAAATAACATTTAAAATCGATTGGATTGCCTGAAGAAGCCATGTTATTAATGGACAATGCACCAAGTCATCCTTCTCATGACTTACAAAGTGATGATGGAAAAATTACGTGCCACTTTTTGCCTGTTAACACTACCCCACTAATTCAGCCCATTGATCAGGGTATTATTGAAAGCATAAAGCAACGTTATTGAAAATGCCTTATTGAAAAAGTTGTTTGTGTTGCGGATGAATTAATAAGTGTAAAGCAATTTTGGAGGTTATACACTATTAAAGATGCAATTTTTAATGCTGCTGAAGCCTGGCAAGATATACCAGAAGAAACATTAAAAAGGGCTGGAACAAACTGTGGCCTGAGACTGTAAAGGAGAATGAGGCCATAAACGAATCTGGAAATTATGAGGAAATTTTATTTCTGTGTCAAAGGATTCCAGGTGGAGAAAACACATCAATAGGTGAAGTAAGTGAATGGCTGGGAATTGACAGATTTGACGGAGGCTTTGAAATATTAAATGATGAGGAACTTGTATTAAGTGCAACACAGGAGGTAGAATGTTTAAGTGAAGAAGAAGAGGAAGATACACTCAAGGATTGCCCCAAAATAATTAGCCACAGTGACGCTGAAAACATGTTTTCCAAGTGCATTGAATGGTACGAGCAACAAGAAGAGGCAGACGCTACACAGATATTACTCCTACGTAAGATACGCAACATGGCAGCAACAAAAGCCCGTGGAGTATCACAACAAAGGAAAATGACAGACTTTTTAGGTAGGATTATACTACTCAGCNACTACTGAACATATACACAATAGCACTGTATTAAATTTTGTTATGTCATCAACATAATAAACAGAAGTCTACAATATATTGAATATCAAATACATACTGCACTGTACATACTTCTATTGATTGCTACCTGTTTAAAATATAGTGCTAAATATTGTATACATTATTATCGCTAGCATCTGTCCTGTTTGGAGTGGGGGGGGGGAGGGGCATTTCTATTATCCATCTATTCTCCCAACCGTCATGGTGACGGTCCCGAGACTGACGGATAATGGAAACTCCACTGTAATATAAAAAATTGTCATAGTTTGTACATAATCAGCATGTAAGAGTCAATTATGTGAAAGTTGGTTAATTTGGTTTGAATGCAAATTTTGTTATACGAGGGATCTTGTGTTTGTAAGTATTTTTTCACCATTAATAACAAGCTTGCCTTTATTTAGTAAACTAGTAGCAACCTAAAAACAAATTAAAACCTCTTTACTTATTTTTAATTATTATTAATAAAAACGTGTAATATATAAACTGTAATATTATTTTCCATATTTAATTTTAAATGTATACCACCTTTAAGTAGTTCAGGTCTGTCATAATGAGTACATGAGTATGGTATTTTTTCATAATCATACATTTACAATATTACATTTATGAGAATAAATGTAAATAGGTTTGTATTAATGTAGTTTTCTAACCCATCAAAATACCGAACCTAGTTAAGATATTGTTTTAGTTTATTTTATACTGTAAGTAAATGTATGTAATGAATGGTCCGTACTGTACTTGTAAATAAAATAATTTGAAAGAAACGTTTTACCAATTTCTGATTCTTTTTTTTTTAACCAGCACATATATCTGAGCTTTGGCTATTGGGTGCATTTCTTTTGTACTGACACATGTTACATTCGTATAAGATTATGTGTCCTGTTAAATGTACAGCACAGACATGTCAGATGTATACAGTAGTCTGTTCACTGTATCTACGTTTTGAATCAAACCTTTGAAAAATCACCCTACGTATGATGTGTTTGGTTGTTTCTTAGATCGTGTATCGCAAGCAGTTTATACTTCTGTAGAATAAAAGTATCTTATTTTTGGTTAAAATCAACTGGTACTTGTATTTTATCTGTAAATTGTAATATTTCATGAATAATTAATATGTATAAAACAGCTAGAAAATAGGTGCTTTGGTAATGCATAGTAAAAAATTGTTTTCAGGAAAATTATTATTAAACTGAGAGCCCACGAGTGCGGTGCATTGTCGCTTAAGTGTAATTTTCTATATGTTAAGCTTTGTTCGTGTGAGGTACAGAAATAGCCTGAAATAGAACTTAAGCAGGGCTTCCGAAAAGTTGGAAGTAACTACAAATGGACTATACAAATACCGTTGTGGTCCTTTTGAGGACAGCCCCAACTACCTGTCTCTTCGAAGCTGCCAGGGGACCTTGCTTATCTCAATATGTGATTGAAGGTCTGGTAAAGAGATCTGCTAAACTGTCTCTCACCAACAGTGTATGAGATTATTTACATACCCCAAGCAACAGATGAAATAGGGTCTACCTAGGGTGCTCAGAAGTGCAGGCAAAGACACCTTCATCAATTTCTCTGAAAGTAAACTTTGCTAACCTTGTGCTTTTATGCTTTCACTTGTGCATAATATAAGTGCACAAAATCATGATATTTCCCAAAACATTCAATTTGAGAACTAAGCAAATCTTTGCCCAAGAAATTAGTTTTCCATACATTTAACGGCTAAATAAGTGAACGTCTGCATGGAAGTTCAAAAATTGGTCAGCAGAGAAGAGCGCACAATTGTCGCACAGGATCTAAGAGTCCCATGCGCACAGAAGAGCGAAGCGAAGATGCCTCATATTAGAAAAGGAATCTCCAGAAAAAGAAAAATGCATTTGTTCCCTGAGAAACTGCTGTTTTTACTGTCCCTACATGCTAATGTTTATCAAAATCTCATGCTGCAACTCGTATTTTAGCTTCCACACACCACAAATAGTTATTTGTGCGTGAATTATTTCTATAAAACTATCACATTTGAGGCAGCATAAAAAAATAATTCCTGTATCCATACACAGCTTGTTCGAGTGGTATTGACAATTATCTAGAAGTTGTATTATTGCTCTACTTCATTTAAATTGATAATTTTGTTCAGGTTCCACGATTCTCATAAATTCAAATGTTACTTTTGCTCTTACAACCTCTCAAATATAACAAAAAGAAATATTTGTTGCAGTTTTGAGTTATGTGCTTTGCAGTATGGAATGACATTGTTGTATTAAGTACCAGTGGCGATGACGGGGGCCTGGCACAGGATCCAGGCCGGGAGGAAGGCATAGTCTGTGTCCTAATCATAAATTCGACCGGGCATTTTTTTAATGTCCTATCTAAATACATGTTCTGCCTGCCCTCATTAGTTTCTCCCAACATTTTCTTTCCACCAGCTAGGAACGTTCACTTTTTCTTAATTTTTTCCTTCATGGCAGAGATAACATACATGTATATATGTGTGTGTGTCTATATATATATATATATAAAAACTCTGTTAAGACTTTTTTAAGGGACTGAAAAAATAATACTTATCAACCAGGAAAACTTCTTTAAAGGGTCAAATTTCACATATGCATATAGACAAGATGCCAAAATTTTTCAACTTATTAAACAGGAAAACTTCTTAAGTGGGAACTTCTTATTAACAGAATCTCTCTTTCTCTCTCTTTCTCTCTCTCTTTCTCTCTCTCTCTCTCTTTCTCTCTCTTTCTCTCTCTTTCTCTCTCTCTCTCTTTCTCTCTATCTCTCGAAAAAATAAGGTGACTGCAAATTTCGAGGGCTACGTACATTTGATTATCAATTTTTTTATTTTTATGTTGGTACACATGTCCCCAACACATGTTGACATTATCAGCCATTTTGCATTGTTAGTTTGTTTGTGACAGATATAAAGGTTAGACGTGTTTTGGTGTGCTTGGCGATTTTTTGCTATCGCAAACGATGGATCAAAGAATCTGTATTAACAACACCGTAATCATGCCTCAGCCACCGTATTCACCAGATGTGGCCCCCTGCAACTGGTTCCTGTTCCCAAAACTGAAGAGACCCATGAAAGGACGGAGGTTTGCCACGATTGAGGAGATAAAGACTTGGGAGACTTCAATGCCATACCAAAATGCGCATATTATAAGTGCTTCAAGGATTGGCAAAAAGCGCTGCCACAAGTGTATTATATCTGAGGGGGATTACTTTGAAGGGGATAAAATAGATATTGATGAATACATAAATATTTATAGAGAGAAAGTCACAAAATAACAAGTCACCTTATTTTTTGAACACACCTCGTACACATACACACATGTACATACATACAAACACTGGGTATTTGTGCACACCCATTCATTTAAGGATATGAGTTTATATTCAATGGTACATATTCACAATAATGAAATGTGTACAAAATTACGCCAAAATACAATTTTTTACAGGCCTATTGGTAGTTCTTAAAAGGCAGAGTTATGAAAGTACTCAATTTTCAGCAAGTATTTTTTTTTTAAGTTTGTACTTAAGTTGTGACACATTAATTCAGTGTAGGTAATTTTATAACCATTTATAGTTTGTGTAAAAAGTACTTGTTTGAAACACCCAAACATTCGTAAGATTAATAATTAAGCTACAGTTTTCTCCTTTAATATATGTGTAACTCAAAAAAGCAATTGTGGCAGGGAATAAATGTGTGTAATGCTAATGATGGACAGACTTCAGGATCATCGTGAATTTGTTGACCACGGAAAACAAAGTTGTGTGTCATTTGGTAAATATAGAAGTGCAAAGTACCTGTATTCTCATTCTATGGTTTTATAGTCTGTAATGATTTTGTGGACTGGGCCATTGCCCTAGTTGATGTGCTGAAAGTCTCTGTGTGGTAAATGTCTCGGCTTGATGCCAGGCAGGATTAAAAAAAATTTTAGATAGCACTATGTCCCACTTAAAAACTCTAAGATAATATAAATGATAATGTTTGGTGCTAAACATTCATTGGTTGTATTGTACTTGTGATTTTACTTTACAGAACCAACTTAGTTCATGTGCCGGGGCATGTAAAATTTTTCATGACAATGGAAGAATTCAAAGACATACATACACTAACAGTGCAAGTAACTTTACTCATCATTTACAAACATGGATTGTTTATTTCCCCTATTAGGAAGGTAATTTTATGTGTGTAAAAATACACATATTGGTGGAGAAATTATTGCCACACAAATTTACATAAAATTATATAATTATTTTACAGTGATTCTCTTCTCTCAAACTGGCGTTACCTCATACTGTTAGCCCCTTTTTGTCCTGTTTTTAGCACCCAATCGTAGCCAATAATTGATACAATAAAAAAATGTTTTATTGTTATTTTAATTGGGGTGCACAGCTACAGGGGAAAGAAAGAATTGTTCACAAATTAATGACCCGGTACTGTTAGCAGTAAGGCATGCTATTAAATGTTGATAAAAATAAATACTTTTAATTTTATTGTGGAATATAGGGTCTTCATGTGTACCCACTTTTATTTTAGTGTGTGTTAAAATCAAGAAAAATATTATAATTAAAGCTTCCTCGATGTTACCAGAAAATAATTAGCTAATGGAAATAAATGCAACATCAAAATCTGACCTACCTCCACTGCGGTTTGAAATTAATTCAATGCTAATGGAAAATGAATCTGGTGTGGAACAGCACAAATAATATATATCTCTTCGATTTTCAATTTCTCATTTAAAAGTTTACTCAATCTTGTTACCACAAACAATTCACAGCTATTCTCGATTGATTAGTAATGTTTGTCATTGTATACATGATGTGGTGGCTAAAATGGATGCTGTGATTCAGTTGGCAGTTTTAGTAAGCAGACAATGGGTCAAGTAGTGCAATTTCTTCTAGAAAATGAAAATTATTTTTGTGTTTCAAGAAATGCTAAAGCTAAAATTTAACAGTTAAACTGAAAAATAGTAGCCTTTGTAGTGATATTATGATGTAATTGGTCGCCCACAACCTGAAATATCACCAGGATCAAGCAAAATTCTTGAACACATATCCCACAATTACTCAAAAAAAAATTTTGTTTTAAAAAATAATATTATTTGAATAAAATAAGAAAACCGAGCAGCAAAAATAAATATATTAGCCAAACTAATGACGCTACTCGCCTCATTGTGATATGATGTACAAGGAGGGTCATAGGGTCTGAGTTATTTTTACCAGGCACAGATTATAAGGTGCCTTAAAGATTTAATAGGGTGAAAAATTATGTAGTCACTTGGTGTTACAAATGTACTAGGTTATATTGTCTGGAATAATAATGAATACGTATCACAGAGATGTGGTACCTTGCGAGTTGGGGGCCTTAAGGGCTAGATTAACGTACTCGCTAACTGTTTCTGACGTCATGGGAGGGACGATAGGCATCGGGACGTGTCTTCTGAGCGACGGACGCTTGTACTTATCTGTTTGGTGGTGTTCCAATGGTGGGTGAGGTCTGGTGATTTGGGCGGCCTTTCCATGCCCTCACTGGTTCTCGTTGGTGCGCTGCACTCTGCTGGCTTCCTCCTTCGGCTTCGACTGACTGTCTCCCTCGTCCTGGCGAGAGACTCCTCACGGGCCCCCACCCGGCTTCCGCCTTCTAGACTGGACTCAGCTTCCTTTCGGTGTGGCGCTCCTCGCTGAAGCTCACCACTCGACTCCTGTTCTCGGTGTAGGGTTATGACTGACGGATTACCTCCCTACCACATCCCTGCGAGGTACCCTTGGCGGGTCCCCACCCTGGCCTCCCCCTTCTCGGTGCAGGGTTGCACTAGACTACTCCCACTCGACTGACTTACTGACTGGCGTCCCGGCATGGTGATACTACTCGTCCGACGTAACTCTGGTAACTGTGTAACTGATTCTGCCGGGGCCCGAACCCCGGTGTCGGCTGACTGAATATATATATATATATATATATATATCTCTTTCTCTCTCTCTTTCTCTCTCTCTCCCCCCCTCTCTCCCCCCCTCTCTCCATATCAGTTTTGTGAATTTTAATTTTTTTAGCGGTTTTGTTTTGTAAAGTACTGTTTATGCCACAACTGCTGGTGGGTGGATTTACGGGGAGCGGGACGTGACTGACGAGGGGAGAGGTACCTGCATGCGCAGTCTGATGTGTTAAAAACAGTGGACTCCCTATAATCAGTTTCACGTTTGCCAGTGCGTGCCGAACATTTTTGTAACAGTTTGTACATGGCCGCGTTGTTACTAATATCAGCTATTGCCGGCTGGGGCATCCTGTTGGCCCTAGCCGCCAGCACTTGTGGTGCTTACAGCTTACAGTAACACTCCTTGATTTTTCAGCCCACTTTGCAAAAAAAGGATAAGTTTATGTTTTCACCTTTGTGCATATGCTCATGCCCTCCCCCTTTCTTTTTCTCCTCCCTTTCCCCTCCACTTACACTCATCTACCTCAATCGCTCTCCCATCCCACTCTCTGGCCTCCATCCCTCTCCACTCCCACCCTCCTACCACCATCCCTCTCCCCTCCCCCTTTGCTCCACAAAAACTTTCCCCTTCCCTTCTACTTCCATCATTATCCCCTCCCCCTCTTCTACCTCCTCCCCTTTCCCCTCCCACCATCTTACCACCATCCCTCTCTTCTTCCATCTTACCACCATCCCTCTCTTATACCATCTTACCACCATCCCTCTCTTCTACCTCCTTCCCTTTCCCCTCCCATCCTCACTCCATCCCTCCCCCTCTCACCCTACCTCCATCCATCTCCCCTCCACTTCTTCTACCACCATCCTTCTCCTCTTCCACCCTCTTTCCTCCTTGCTATCTGTCCTCTCCTTCCCCAAAGAAACCTATGAATCAGTTTATGGAATTTCACCAACCTTAGAATGCCAGTTCTTAGTAATGACCCCTGCTTTTATTAATTTTTTACCATATTTGATACTTATTTTCAAAATGGCAGTTATTTGATTTTTTTTGGTGTTACATTTCTTGAATGATTAAACCAGTTTGAAACAAAATTGATACTTCACAGTTTATGCAGCCAACATTAAATTCCAAAATGCACATCTTTGTTAATATGTCATTTCCAAAGTTAGTGCTATCTGAATAAATACATTTTCTGTCATGTCAGGAATTTCTCAACTGATTTCTGCCAATTTGACAAGTGAGTTGTGCTATGGTAGGCCACATAAATTTTGTTCATTTGTTAGATCAGGTAGTTATTTGAAAAATTTAAGTTTTATTTAATATTTTTGTGTTTTAGTTGTTTGTTTCTGCCTGATCATTTGACTTATTTCAACCCCGCTAGTATGCAGGACGTTCCTGTTATTAGCAGTAGATCTGCTGTTTCACAGCCTTGTTTGTCTGTCATTTTGTACAATAGTACTACCTGAAAAAGTAAAGCTTTTATATTGTAACACAGGAACTACTTATAAAGATTCCCACAAAATTTTGCATGAAAGTAGTGCTAAGATATAGATTAAATTTACAAGACTCTTAATAATGGCAACCTTGTATATATTTTGGGTTAATGTACCATATTTACTGAACAGTTAGACCTTTTAAACCAAATTTGGTTTGTTCACAGTATCTATTTCTGGGATTAAATCTTATTCGCAACCTTCTTTTCTCCTGTTTTGTAAGGTGGCACCACCTGAAAAATATTATCTTTTTATGTCATACTGTGAAGATTACGAAACCAGTTACCATAAAATTTAGCATACAAGTACTGCTGCAACTTAAACTTAATCATTAATGTGTTATAAGATTTTTGTTTTTAAGATAGCCAAATTATGATTTTTTTTTTAGCTATTAAGCTAGAGCTAGCAAACTGTTATGATGGAATCACATAGCCCCGATAAGACGACATGATAGCCTCAACACAACTCTTTAAAAGTTAGCAACCAATCAAATGCAAGAGGCATCTGACATCAGCATAATGGAAACTGTTGGACGACCAGCAGTTTTACATTAGAAACACTTTCTATTTTTGTTTTGTCGTGTTACATGAGAGACAGATCAACCTCGTAAAACAAAATTGTTTGACTATGTTTTCCTATAGTTGCAAATTTCTAGCTTTAAAGGGAAAAATTATTTGCTACTTCCTGGATTAAACTTATGACATTATTTATACCTCAGTGTGCCTCAGAAAGTGCATTTGTTTATTTGTATTCTGTCAGCTTCATGTGTTCTCAGTTATCTGAATTTTCTTTTTCTGAAGAATCGTTAATTAGGAAAGTTCAGGAGCACAAGGTACTCTTTAAGTTTTTTATATGAAGGATTGCGGAAACCAGCGACTGAAGGAGAAAATATGGACTGAAATAGCGCACCAGTTTGTGGAAAAGAATTTTGATGGCAAGTTTTTATAAATAAATTTATTTTGATAGTTAGCTATTCAGTTACCTTTAACAAATAAAACATGTTTGACAACTTTCACGTCTTTACAAATACAGGTACGGTTTAAATAACATTATGCACTTTTAAATTTATAAAATTTAATATAATGAAGGTATGGTTTTGCCTAGTAAAAATACAATTGTTATTGTTACAATTTCTGCAACACCAAAGTAACAGAAAGGCATTTAGATATTTTACTTCAACTAATGTTTGTATTGTATAAAGTTATGTTATAAAATCTTCTGCATATCACTATTAAAATTAAAAAAATATCGTTAATACATTTTTTTTTTTTTTTTGTTTATGACACGTGATTACGCGACTCCTACTTGCGAGAGAAGCGGACAATGAAAAAAGTTGTCAAACGGGCAAAACTTAAAAAATAAAAAAACGGGGGGGAACACACTGAGGGGATGCAATTTTTTTATTTACATAATTACAAAAAAGGTAATGTACACCAACGTTTTGCAGAAATTGATGCCAGTGGTAACCTCTCAGGGTGGAGGACAGTGGTAGTTTATGGTTTTGACAGAAACAAATTAAATATCCAGTTCACCCAGAACATTTACACAGGAAAATCTGCAACCAGAAATTTTTGAGGGAATAAGAGAAGACAATTTACTTGATGGTTTCAGTGTCTTGCTAGATGTTTCTGAATCATGACAGATTCCATCCATAAATTCTGAACAAAAGAAGCGAAACACACCAAAAGAATTATGTGCTAAATGAAGTGAGCAAGTATGGTGGTGATGGTGAGTTACAGATGGAACTGTCAATAGCACCCAGACAGAAGGGAAAATAGAATTTTTCTTTGAATTCCCCTACAAAATATTCTTAGGTCTCATTCATCTTTAGCTTGAAAACAATGGGCAACATTCTTCTCCACATCACTTCCCAAACTTCATTTGTGTTTGGTGCTATTCTGTACTGGTAAGATATTGACTGCATGATGTCACCTGAGGCCAAATATCTGCAAGCATCAAACATAACATAACTAGGATATATTCTTGCCATTCACTGCAACACATTAAAACATGTAATTTAATATGTGGAAAGTTATCAGCGACACTTTATAAAAAAATTAATTGTGCATGTACTTTTACAGTTTTGTAAGTAACACAACTTACCTCAAAGTGAGCGCCAGCCATTCTCCTGAACATATACACCCTCTGTTGGAGAATTTTGTTAGGTTACTCTCCACATTATTTAGTAAAACATCAGATTGATCTGGAGTTACTCTCATATTATTAACAAACAAGTCTCTGCCTTTCGCTCTCATTCGTTGTATGAGAGTAAACCAATCACTATAGTCTTTTCTTTCAGAGAATGCAGGTCTTGTCCACTATCTATAATACTGCCTTTTCATTACTATTCTCGTCATTGCTAAAAGCTGCAGTGACTTTCGTTTCTTGGGTGCACACATTTCAGTTGTACCTGTTTTATAAATTAAAATTGTATTTATTTTGTGTTATCTCATTTTTAAAAAAATAGGTAACATATAAAACAATTATTACCTTTTGTCATCCATCGCCTTTTAAATGAGTCGACCCGTAAGATCAAGTAGTCGCGTTGAAGATATAATTGTCACGGTTGTGGTTTTTGTTATGTTGTGTCATGTTTGTCGAGGTTGTGTGACTCCGGCATGATAAGTATTTCAATTAAAGTTGGTAGCTCACAGTAATTACTGCAAGCATAGAGGTAATTTATTTTTAGCTTACTTTGCCAACCATTTTAAAAATGGCACCACCTAGAAAATTTGGTAAAAACTTAATTAAATTCCAAAAAATGTAGTATATGTATTTGCTAGTTTCACATTCCCTCCAGTGATGGAGATTATGTTAATATGACAGATGATTATAGAAAATTGGAAGGTTCATGACAGATTTATTGAGTTTCCCTATAGATTTTAATTTAAATTGAACAGTTCATTTTAGATGAGTGGAAACAAATGGTGAACTTATTTAAATTTTCCAGCATAAAAATATTCTTGCCTACTCCGCTCCCCTTATTCTGCTTGTTTAGCATTTAGTTTATGTAATGAAATGTCAAAAAAATATATATCTGCATTCTGGTTGTACTTTTTAGGAAATGAGAGGCCGTATTTTTGAGTTTGCGCAATCACCCATCCATTGCGAGGTAGACTCTTGTGTTGTGTCAGTCTTGAGTCACGGACATGCTGGGATGGAGACAAACCTTGTCAGCGCAGATGGATGTTCTCTGTCTGTTGAGTGGGTTATTAGTCAGTTCAAGAATGAGGCATGCCCACAGTTGCAGAACAAACCAAAAGTATTTATCTTCCAAAGCTGCAGGTATTTAAATTTTAATGCACTAGAAGTATGAACTGATTTGTTTAAAATTGTTGTTTGTGTCACTTGTAAGAAAAATGATAAAATTGTTTCTGGTTGGTAAAGGTTTGTTAAATGTAAAACGGTAATGAAGTTATGCATCCAGTCAAGTGGGGTAAATTTTGACAGTTCTGCTTGTATCCTCCTGCCACAGCTATGTTGTCAGTGAAGTAAACAATGTTTGTAAACAAATGTTGAGAGTCCAATGAACACTTGCACTTTCCTCGTGTTTCCTGTCCTGGCAGGCACTGAGAGACTGACGTTAGCCAACTTGTGTTCTGTTCAGTAATCAATGTAGGTTATTGTATCTATGTTGGCATTCCAGCCTGTTTTATTTTTGTAATAGCCAAGTAAGTTTGTTGTGGATTCGTTAATTTTATTTTGAGGGTAAAATAGGGGGGAAACTATAGTTTAATGTATATTGTGAGACTATGTTGTTTTGTGGTTCTTCTTAGGAGAGTGTCATTTCGAATGGCATATTGTTTTGACGGAACAGTGGAAAATTTTGTTCATACGGAAATAACATTCAAATTATTATAACTTCAGTGAAAAAACCAAATACAATTGATATGTCGCTGTTCATAGAGAAGCAGCAACAAGCACAATCACTTTTACCAAAGTTAACCTTGCTGTTGTTGGATTTACAATATTGGCCAAATGAACTATTATTATTTGTACATTACAAAAGAGTTGAAAGTGCGGTATTTTTAGGCCACATGCAAATTCCACTCAAGAAAACGCACTAAAACAGCACCTATAACCAACTATGTTTGAAAAGTGCAAATGCAAAAATAATTAACTACAGATAAAATATTTTGACGAAGCCAGCAAGGTAGTCATTAAACATAAAGAGAAAGAGCACGTGAGCACATCAAATAGAGGCGAGGAGAAATGAATGACAGACAGTTAGTGAACTCGCAAGACACATGTAATACACTACTGGATGCCTAATATAGTGTATAACCATGGCCAGGAGACTGCACACAGTGGTTTGTTAGCTCTGCAACCAGTATGGTGTGTGCCATTGATGCCTATCCACCAGAGGTGGCATTTTCTGTGGTACCAGAAACACAAGGACTGGGGAGCTCAGCAATGGGGTTTAATGCTCTTTACTGTAAGAGAAGATTTAGTCTCGCTAGCAATTCCAGATGTGTATACATCTGGAGAGTGTGTATACATCTGGAGAGAGCAGGGAGCATGCAATCACCCCTCCAACATCATTGCACCAGTTTGAAGGTGGTGGAGGTCTTGTTTTGGGGAAGTTCTGTGTTTTTGTGGGTTCTTGCTTGGTGGCCGTACGGAGCTCCACATCTTCCCAGATAGTCCAGTCACTAGTGACTGCTATTGTACCAGGTTCTTCTTCCTCACAAGCATCATTTCCGGGGTGCTGTGGACTGCGAATTCCTTTTTGTGGGTGATAACGCTACACGTCATTGTACAGTGGCTGTTGTTGAGCTGTTGGAGAGTGGAGATATTTGCAGCATGGTTTGGCATGTACAGTCCCTAGACCTTTATCCAAACCCACGTATGAGATGGTGTGAGACACCCACCGACAACAACTCTGCAGCCATCACTACAAGCCATACAAGAGAAATAAGCCATAATGCTTCAAAAGCTCATTGACAATCCTTATACTCAGTATAAACATTGCAGTTAAGGGTGATCATACACTGAAGAGCCAAAAAAAAAGGAACTGGTACACCTGCCTAATATGTAGCGCTCCTGCAAGCAAGCAGAAGTGCCGCAAGAGGACGTGGCATAGACTCGACTAACGTCTGAGGGTATGCAGGAGGCAATTCACACCATGAATCCTGCAGGGCAGTCCACAAATCCATAGGAGTGCGAGGCGGTGGAGATCTCTTCAGAACAGCACGTTGCANCAGAAGTGCCGCAAGACGACGTGGCATGGACTCGACTAAATGCCTGAAGGTATGCAGGAGGCAATTCACACCATGAATCCTGCAGGGCAGTCCACAAATCCAATCTGCGCCAATTTGAGAAAGGGTTGCACATCTGTCACGTTTAATGATTCTCGTCAGTCGTCGTTTGTCCCGTTCGTTCACAATCTTTTTCCGGCCCCAGCGATGTCGAAGATGTGATGTTTTACCGGATTCCCAATATTCATGTTACACTCTTGAAATAGTCGTACGCGAACATCCAAATGTTATTGCTACCTCGGAGATGCTATGTGCCATCTCTCGTGCCCCGACTATATAACACCACGTTCAAACTCGCTTAAGTCTTGATAACCTGCCATTGTAGCAGCAGTAACCGATCTAGCTGCCGACCGCATCGCGTTACTCTGATTGGTTCCATACCTCTGTTATTTGCATACGCATGCCTATACCAATTTCCTACTGAGAACTGAATTTTTCTTGCCTGCCACCTATCACGTGGAAGTTTCTATCTTTAGTTTTGTTGTTCTCGGAAACCACTTTGAGTAGAAATATTTCCCATTATGCGAACCCCTCAGTGTTATTTAACCTTTTCCATACACTCATCTTCTGCCATTGGGAAAGGTAGGAGGTGACACCGGTCTTACCACATGAGAAATGTGTCTGCTGCCGGGGGCTGCAGTGGTGTTGATGGTGCCGGGATGAGATTGACCCTCCTTCAGTTTCAGCCCAGCTGAGAGTGATCACTTACCCTTTGGGTTTGGATTAATGGCCCAAACAGTCCCTCTTGTAATGCAGGTTCCTCACCGACTGACAGGCGCCTGGCCTGTTGAGCTAGATCTTGTGTAAGCTGTCTGACAGACTTAATCAGCCTCCTACTTAAGGCCAAACAATCTTGTATCTGCTCGGTGACGACAGCCTTCCTCATGTCCTTATGGGAGGAGTATGGCATGACCTGAAATACAGGTGTCAAGGTTGAAGCGGGTTAGTGAACGTTGATGAGTTGATTAATTTTGAGGTTAAGACGTCCTATTCCCCGTCATTTAGCACCAAGAGTCAGAAATACAGATATTATAGTCCCTGTTCAAATACCCCAGCTTATAAGGGCTGGGAATCGACCTTCATTGGATGGACCCAGAATCTGTATCTCGAACACTGTTAGGTATACCTATTGTGAAGACCGGGTGCAAATGTATGACGGTACTGTGCGAGTGACTAAGGGTCAAACAACACAGTCCGAAGGCCACTACAATGGGCTTTTGTAGTGGGACGGCCCACCACTCAGGTCAAAATCGCCACTAACAGTTATGCTAGACCTATCTTATCTGTGTACTTTCCCGGTCTCCCTTCCCTTCATTGAGAATGCTCTTAGGTGTCTTGTGTATGAGGGTATGCAATAGTTGTTGGATTTAACTGGTGTAGGTGACTCCTATAATAATTTTGCCAGTCAGGTTTAAAGTCACGTAATAATTTGTTGTTCAGAAAACAAACAACAAATTATCTGAGTCTGTACCCAGAATGTTTGGTGCCTGAAGGGTGTGTTTTTAACAAGGTAGCTCTCTGTGTACATATGGGGTTTTGCCTTCTCTCACTGCAGTGATGGAGATCTTGACCTCTGACTGTCTTACCAACATAACACATTGACATTAAGTATCTGATATAACCATACTAGGCGAACGTTTAGCGATTGAGCATTGATACTTAGCTTTGGGTAGGGCTCCTGCTCAAAAGTATAGGGGGAGGGGGTGCCGTACCAGTGGCAGGTTTGAAGTTTTAAGCTGGCTGAGTGGGTTTCCACAGGTGCTGGATTGAGACACTTCTATGGGGCTGTTTAGTGGGCTTCTCTCTTGGCTTCGAAACTCTTGGCTATTGCTGCAACTATCCAATGACTGGGCATGAGAACTCTGGGAGACGACCTGCTGAAGGTTGCTGGCATCAACTGTCCTTCCGATGGGGCTCCATAGCTTGTATTGCCCATCTAGTTCTCTGGGTCCCCAAGGTGCTGAGCAAATCCTCGGACTCATTTCTCCCTCTCTGCGGCATCGTCACAGAATAACTCTGCTGCCACCTACGGGGTTGGAAAGCAGCCTTACGCTCACTGCAGTGCCATTTGGCTTCATCATTATGCTCATGGTAAGGCTACAAGGTTGCGCTGGGTGCATTCGCACTCGCTTTGGTGTGGGACGTATGAACTCATGTTCTATCTCTCATCTGTGGTGTTTGTTTACGATGGTGGGGTTATGGCAGTGGGGCATTAGATGTGGTGCATGTCAACATTGCATGTGAAAACCTGTCCCTTCCTTAATATTGCACGTCAGTGTATTTTCAATATGGTAAATCGCATGATGGGCATCAAGTAGTGAGAACAGGTTCTTTCTTCTTGTAGGGGTGATGAAACTGACTATGGTGTCATGCCCGTAACAAGACGTCAGCATCGAGCATCTGGTAGCAGAACGCAGTCGGATGGGATTGGAGTGACAAAACTCCGCACTTATTCAGATATGCTCATAGCACATTCCACACTACCAGGTATGTAGTAGGACTATTTTGATATCATTAATTATGTTATTGATATTTTTAGCCCCACAGCTATTTGATATATTTGTATTTTTTATCTCAGTAATACCAGGAATATAAATATTATGAAATTTTAAGTAATATTAGTAGCACATGTTTGTGTATACAAACAACTTAAATTAATAAAATGATACAGTGGTACTGCGTTAAAATGATAACTGATGATGATAAGATAAATTATTACCAAAATGAGGTACTGTTATATACCTGAAATTTACTGCTTAGCATTATTTCATGCAATGTTACTGTACTGTACATCATCCTGTGTTTTCTGAATGCCACTAGGTACATGGAAGCTGACAATGTAGCATACCTGTCAGTGGCATTATCCACGCAAGACCATTATTCATGTAAGATTATTTCATTATTGAAGAAAAAAATTTCTTGCAACCCATCATAAACGCATGTAGTGAAGACTGGCTGTACATGCACATTACAGCTGCCTGAACTATTTGAATGACGTGGCCTCTAAATCTGATCTCGCTTCGCAAATGCAGGCATTTTTATTTCCTATAACAGCAGTCTTTGCTTGTCCTTGTTTGAAAATGACAATTTCAAAGGCCGAAAGCTGTAGATAAACCAACGGCTGAGCCGTAAAGTCCACTTGGTCTTTCTGTGGCAGTATCTCCATCTCCCTTTTGCTTGAGCTTCCTCTTTTATCGTTAGCTACCCCCCTTGTTTTAGCTACTAGTATGATCAGTACTTTTCTCGGCTTCTCTTTCTTTCCATTAATGCTGCTCTTAGCAATAGGATAATAGCCAACCGAGGTCCAGAGGGTGAGTGAGAGGTATTGCCATTGAAGACTAAGAAAGAGATGTGACTCATTCCCATCCGTATTATGTGTACAGGAGGGCAGGAAACGTTGACTTTTTTTTTACCTGTCTGCGCAACTGATTTGCTAGCAGGCCAAAAATGAAAACATTTACATGTGTTTCAACTCGTTAAGAGTGATACTATCATTACAACAAGGTAGAAAACAAAAGCCACTTGTTTTAATTGAGTTTGTTAATCATGCATTTATTGTAGAACACTATAATGCATTCAAAAATTGTTATAGTGAATGTGTTATAGTCGACACTCGTTATGGCACACTTCCACTGTATTTTGTAGATAGTAGTAATTGTATTATCAATACTACTGATTATTTACCAGCAACTTTGATAATATATATGAGCTTTTTATTAATTGCATTTCTTTTATTAGTAATTATTGTGTTAATGGTAAGTTGATAATATTTGTACAGTTGGGAGAACTACGAAGCATAATCTTATTCTGATAACTTGTAAACAAGTAGTGGCATGGCAGTGGTGGCTGCGTCTCTTGCATGGAAGTACAGTAATTGTAGTAGTGATAAATGTCATGATGCAGAATGGAATACCAGGCACAACCTACTGTTATATTGGTTATTTTAGGATATATAACAGATAGGTTAAGATAAGGAAATTGGGTTAAGTTTAGAATAAAAGAGTTAATACAATAAATACTAATAGAGACTTTACTTTATACTTGTTGAATAAGTGATACATCGAGTTAAATGGTATTATAGACTTGTCCAACGGTAGAGGTAGAGGGATGGACAGAGGAAAGTGGTTAGGAGGAAGATTACATTGATAGAAGGAGCTCACCCTTAGCCTCGTCCCCTGGAGTCGGTTGACGGACACCGCCCTCTGGTGTCGCTGTGGTCTGGTAGGAAGTTCGGCGAAGACAGCCCCTCTCTAGGTCGCAGACAACTATATTACTCTTCTCGCCCTCCCACGTGTGTATCGACGTACTTCACTCTGATTGGTTCCCGTTGAGTGTCGGAGGCGGGTTTGTTCTAATTACCCCAAATGCCATTAGATCAGCAGGCCACGCGTCCTGTGCGCATTTCCATGCCGGTTGCCGCAATCACTCTCCGTGTGGTGTTTGCACTTCTGTGCCCTCTTTGCGTAATCGTTGTTGCAATCCTCGAAGCGCGTCTCTGGCCTCTTTACTACTTCTGCTTAGCTAGCATTGCTCAACGGGGCCAAGCGTAACACTACGCAGTGGCATGTGCCAGTATTTTCAATTTAATGGAAACCTATTTCACTTGTGAAAGCAGTCCATTCACTACCAGCAGTGATGTGCTACAGTCATGTAAATGTGCACATCTTATTTCTTTTTGCCATCCTGTCTTTACAAGTGATCTTTGTAAACAACTCTGCCACCTACATAACATTGCCAGATGTGTGAGCGGTGAAACCACTTCTCCAATTTAGGATGGGGCACACCATAAGGTCCCCTTGGAGGAGGGCAAGCCTTTACACACCCATCTTAAGAAATTTTGTTTTTCTTATAAATGTATTTTTGGTGTTATCAAAACCTAAATTACATGCTACATAAAGATTGAGAAAAGTCTCTATAACCCAGAAGCAAATATGTGTATTAGTATTAGAAATGCATCTTGGAAAACAAAAATTGTTATGGTTCCCATTTACTCTCATCCTGGTGCCTTTTACCAAATTTAGGGAGGGCAAATATATACTTTGCCTCGCTCACACACACACTCCAGTCCACTTCATTCCATTCCACTCCACTCCACTCCACTCACCATTCCAGTCCATTTCATTCCATTCCACTCATGTGTTACACCACTGACTGTGAGTACGTACACATATGAAAATAGTATCTGTTGTGTCCAGTAGAGGCCTTGCCTGTATTCTGTGGGAATGTAGAAGTGACACAAAGGTCCACATGAGGTGTCACAAAGAAATTAAAATGTACAAAATGCACTAAAATTGTTGGGTGTACAACTGATTTTTACGAATGGAAGGTAGCAAGGGTTATTGTAATTTCCTAGTCCTGGACAATTACATATTTTATGTTTGTACAGATTGATTAAAAATAAAATACAGTAGATACACAGAAACAACTTCTGCATTATGTAAAATCCCAAGTCAAAATTAAAGTAGGTAATAATTCTACATGGACATAAACACCCCTAATAAATAGGTTACAAGCTACTAAAAGTTATTTTTAAAAAATTTCAAACCTTAAAATTGTTTTGAAATACATACTGTTATTATTATTGAGTTCTTAACTTTTTTTGTTTTATTATTTGTATTTTTGTGTTTCCAGGTTACGTCTCTCATAGAGACATATATCAAGGGACATGGTTTGTTCAAGCAATTTGTAAAACATTTATGCAACATGCCCATGACACAGATATAGAGGATATGCTAAAAATGGTGAGTTTTATTTGTTTTCAAAAGAGTTTCTGTTAGCTTTCGAAGGCACAAACCAAATTTCATTTTGAGTTATGGTGTTTCTAGTTTGAAAATTTTGTAAATGTTCTTTTGGGGCATGGAACCGACTGACTTTAGCATGCCATATACAGAATTAGTTCTTCCAGAATAAATAACTAAATAATATTTGATAAACAAACGCATGATTTTCTAAACAAATGTTGTACAGTATTTAGTAGGGGTGTGCTAATAGTGGATTTAGATGTTCCAATATTTTCTAATAGAATATTAAAATTTTTAAATAACATGTGAATAGTTTCGAAGCCGAATAGCTACCAGTAAACCTTTAATTTCAGTTATATATAACAGAAATAAATATACTTTCACTGATAACACAACTGTTCCCCCACAAATAATATTTGCATCTTCAAGTGCAGTATATAATTTTTACAAGATTATATTCTGCCAAAAAGTATGCTGTAAAACGTAACTGTGTGTGTGCACGCACGTGCATGTGCGTGTGTGTGCGCGCGCGTGCGTGTACACACACATACAAGATGTTCGGAAACTACCTGTCGAAATTCAAACCACAACATCTGTGGGTGAACAGAAACAAGAAACGTTAGTCACAAAATGTTCGGAAAGGCCATTTAGTATGTTAAAATTGAATTGAATTTCGGCAAACGTCGTGTCCACAGCCGTATGTACCTGCGTGCACAACAGGTTGCACAATATGAAGGCGAACAGCGGTGGTGCGACATGCGGCCAGCACCTGTTACGAAAACGCAAGCTCGCCTGCCACTGTGGTGACGCCTGGGTTTGGGACAGTGGTAACCTATTCGACAGACCGGCGGCGCCAAGTGCCGTATGCAGCACTGCCATGGATCAGTTCACCTTCGTTTCATGCAACGTGTTGTGTGCGTGGGTACATACGACTGCAGACACCCAGGAAGAATAGATACATTTTGGTCGTCAGAAAATATCTCAAAAATTCTTTGCAATACAAAAAAAAGTTTTATTGGGAAAGGAAATTATTTCCTTGGTAGTGGTGTTTTATTTTCAGTGATCATCTTTGTTTGTGACATGGGTGAAGCCATAAGTTTAAATACCTGGGTGTATTTTTGTGGTTGAGTTGGTAGTAGATTCTGCAAATGCTGAGGTTTGGTGTGTGCTGTTGCAGTACTATTTGCTAATGTAATGCAAACGTTTCGTTGTAAACTCTTGCAACTGGCTTGTGATACTACTAGTCCTGTTAGTTTGAGTTTCAGCATTGTGTCGCTGTCTCATGCTCTCATCAATGTACTAATGAAACTGTATACTATTGAATGTGTTTGCAGAAATAAAACACGAGAATTTCCCTGGAATTACCAAAAAATAGTTTGTGCTTCTCATTTGGGGCCATGTGGTATGCGAGTAAAAGTAATGGCAGTGCATAATTGCGGTAACATAACCTTTAGGCCTACATGCCTATTTCTCTGACTGCAAACAATAAAGAAGAAATATGTCATATTTCTGTAAATGCTGCAATGAAAATAAATGTGTGTGTGTGTAATGGTTTTTCTTAATAACTCTGGTTTTTGTCACATTTCTAAACAAGTTATTCTATCTGTAACATACCATCGCTGGGATCAAAGGATCATTGATTTGCTGCCGCATGAAATGGCAAACATTCATATAAACTGCTAGTCATTGTGTGCAGTAACAGTCCAGCTCTAATAACTATGGAATAAAAGATCTATGCTCTTTCACAAAATTGTGCCGATGTGCGGAATCACTGATGTGCTGATTTTTTAATGCAGATTCACAGATGTGCTGCCGATTTGTGAAAACTCTTTTTACTTATAATTAAGTTGAATTTAGGTTACTATAATACTGAAATAATTGGTGCAGTGCAGCACAATTAAAAGCCATTTTTAACTTATTTCAGTTTACAGTGTCCAAAAAGTAAATAGAGTAACACAACAAACCATGTAAGTTCAAGTAAAGACAANAAATATATATATATATATATATATATATATATATGTTTGTCATTATTTATATAAATACTCAATTATGAACTCAGAAAACAGTAAGTATGTGTAAGGTTGTTTACATGTTTTTTGGTTGCTGACAGTCAAGTGATAGACTTGAAACAAAAATGGTGGATTGTTTTTATATATGCATTGGTTCTGCAATAAACACAATTAATGTTACTTGCAAAGTGTGTACTCTTAAACATAGTTCTTTCAAAAAACAAAATGTAAGCTAATTGATGATTTGTGCTTGGGTGCTTTGCTGCGCATTTGCGTTGGTATAAAACATTTGTTAATGAATAGAAAGATTCAAAATAAACAACATGTCACGGAATTAATTTTCAACATGAAAATGTTACAAATGAACTCATAAATACAATAGAACCATTTTTATAATGAATCTGAAGGGAATATTTTGTTGTTCTCTATATAGGTGAATCTCCATGTGTACATGTCTTGAAATAACATACAAAACTGATAGGTATACCAAATTTACATTTGCAGAGTACTTGATAATCTTAATAACCTGTGGGAAAAACATTTTATAACTGAAAAACATAATAAAAATAATTTGAATATAAACGTAAGTCAAACTGAAATACATTGTAACCTGTATGGATAGTATGCAGACTTGATCATCCAGACTTCAAACTCTGGTTTGCTGGTGGGGGTGGTTCCAAAATGTCACAGAAAATAATAGCATAAAGACAAAATAGCTATGTTAATATTATAAAGGCAAAGTAACAAGAATTTTTCAAGATAGAAAATTCACATTGTGTTTGTGTATTCTTATGGTCGGTCACCCTCCTCTTGAGCAGCTTTTTCACTGGCGAGTATTGGTGCTAACAAAGAGCAAAGTGATGTCACATGCAAGAGAGAGAGAAAAAGAGAGAATGGAAAGGCTGCTTTATCACTTCATCTTATTCCAGTCATTTTATGAAAAAATGTGGTAGATTTATGGACCAATTGCAAGAAAAGGGTGGTGGTTTTTTTTTGGGGGGGGGTCGGTTCGGTTCCAATTTATACCGGTTCTTGAGGTTTGACTTGGAACCGGTTTTAGATTAACAACTACTCGGTTCTCGTCTACCGTATTTACTCGCCTTTTTTTCCCAAAACAAAGGAAAAACTTTCTGGGGTGCGCGCTATACTAGGAAAAAAAAAGGAGTGGTAGTCGTAAACTGTTCGGTGATGTTTAGAAAGAAGTGTATGGGAAAAGTCTGTTATCTCATGTCTCGCTCTTACATCATCACTCCTCTCCCTTCTCTCTCTTTATCTCTCAGCCCTCTCCAGTAAGCAACATTGTTAGCCGATCGATATATTACTCCAAGCCTTCTTTGTTTCCATGCAAGCTAAAGGATAAACAAAATTTGCAGGGAAAGGAGAGGGGAGGGAGAGGGAGAAAGGAAGAAGTGACTGTTTTTGAGAGGTGTCACATTCCAGCACGGCAAAAATACCAGCATGCCACTGCATAAAAGAAGCAAAAAAAAACATGCCACCAGGTCAATGCGTAAAAGAAACAAAAAGAAAAACTAAGCTAGCCGCCCACCACAGTTGTTGATGTTCTTTTAACGACCGTAGGTTACGATTATAATACAGCATGCCATAATGTTTTGGCTTTTAGCACCACGAGTTACTTAATCAAAGTATTTTCCAAACATATCGCAATCACCACATATTAATGTAAGAAAAGAATAATTTGTTACATATTTACTAACCTTAAATAAATTTTATACAACAAGTTTATCTGTATACATTAAATCTTATCTTCACACTTTGTTAGTGTTCAATTCTTCCGTAGGTTAAATTAAAAAAAAAATTAATTTACCTGTATTGGTTGAATGAAGTTGCAAGCAAAAGGCAAATATTCAAAACAGAACAGAATACTGGAACCGATATCTAAATTGTAGAATCGGTACCGGAACCGGAACCAATATTTTTTGTTATTTGACCCATCCCTAGTTTTTTACATCAAAATTGGTATAAAAGTTTGTAGATTAACATATCCAAAATCCACTGAACTTTTCTCGCAGTTTTCCTGGGATTTGTACGGAAAAACGCTAAGAAAATTAATAAGTCAAAAAGGTGCATCTTGCGACAAAGAATGTGAATACAAAAATTAAAGGACACAAAATTTTCTGTGACATATCCAAAATTTGTAAAAATCCACCATAACTTCTATTTATTTCCCCAGGATTTGTCTCGGAAAAATATATTTAAAATGTATTATTCGGAAACGGCGTGTCTTACAACCAAAAGTGTAAAAATAAAAATTGAAGCACACATTTCCTTTTATATATCCAAAATATACAAAAACCCACCCAAAAATTTTATTTTTCCGAGATTTGTTTTCAACAAATCCTAAAAAATCGATAAAAATTAATCATTAAAAAATATATAATTTCTTGTAATATATAAAAAATTCTCCAAACTCCGCCAATAACTTATATTTATTTCCCCAGGATTAGTCTCGGAAAACATTGTAAAAATTAATAGAAGTGCTTAACTGACCACACACAAATGTAATATTGTATTTGTCAAGAAATTAGTTTTAGCAGCATGAAGCACCAATTAATGTAATTAAGCGCTAATACACTGAACTCACACTCCGGAGGATGCATATTGAATTCTTGATTCCCTCATTCTGAATTTGGCTTGCCATGGTCTCCAGAAATCACTACAGGCAAATGCCATGACCGGATCCCTTCCCCAATCATCTTTAATTGTTTTCCGTTTTTGTGTATGCCCGCTTTGTAAGGGCAAGTCCAGGACGGGGCTGGTGGAGGTGATAGTCCACCAAGCCCCAAAAAATAAAACTACACAATAAACTATATCCTTAAAAATAGTAATGTGGGGTATGGGTATAGGACGGTCTGTCTATCTGTAGTGTGTTGCCTCAAGCATCGTTTTGAGTTTAATGAGTGGCATTGCAAACATACTTTCATATTTACATGGTTTATTTTTTCCTCCGCAGAAAAGAAACAGAACTATAATCAAGAAAACAGACTCGCAGCCATGGGCCGTGCAGCGAGGAGATAGCTCCTCGACAAGTATTGTAACATTGTCTACAGTATTAATTGTCGTTTTGTGCTGGCATGTTGCAGTAGTGCTCTAAACTCGTGTCCTGTCTTATGTATGTCATTTCTTTATGATGGATCGCAACAATCTTAATATATGCGTTACATATATCACGTTTGTTTAACTTTCACGAAGGATAATGAAAACTGACAGATTATAGTGTAATCATAATCATTATTCGTAAACAGTTGGAGTATGCCACGACATTCGTGAAATACTGCGCTTATGGTTCAATTAAAGAACTATTAAAAGAAACAGAATGGATGAAGTGAACAGTGATAAGCATGTATTTTGTGATGAACATATTAAATCTAAAAGAAACTGCTAAATTTACAAAAAAGGGCTCAATTTGGATGAAGTCCTTTGCTAAGTTTACAAAAGAGTTCAATTATGATAAAGTCTGCATCATGTGATGGGGGAGTCAAGCTTAGTGTATCTAAAGGGCAGTATGTACATTCTGATTGCTAAATCTTGCATTCCTCATTGGTATGGAAGTGTTAGAAATGTTTGAAGAACAGACTAAAACAATATCAATGAATTACAAGTCATGATAAAAGATATTTACAAGAAAACTTAGAAGCCTGTTCAAAAAAGTTTATGATAAGAATCTCTCAGCATTTTCGTGGTGGGGTGGTGTTCTCGAAAAAACATGAGACTACAGATGTTGTTAGTCTCCATGAAAATGTGAGTGATATTTTGGTTAAGTTCCAGAACAGAGGTAGTACGAATCTTTATGATGAAAAATGTGCGATCATAGAAACAGCTGCAAGGATAGTTAGAAGTGAATGTAAATGTAATTCTGTAACTCAGAATCTAGGATTTTACCCAACATGCTTACATGCTCTGTCTCCATCCCTTAAGTCATTCCTTGAAATGCTTGCCAATAAAAAAGGAGATTACTTAAAATTAGTGATTAATTAATATTCTCCATGAACTGGAATTCTGTTGCTCTTATCAGGAAGTTATAAATTTTGAAATAAATGATGCAGCGGCTAACAGGGATGACTCAAATAGATTGGTTCCTGGAAACTATACTCAGTTTGTAGCTGATAATGTAGACCACAATATAAGGACTCTGAATGGTCACGATATGAAACACGGCTTGAGAATGATTACTTTGACCACTGCAGACATGCATGCTGATCGGCATCACAAGAAAACAAACCACTCTAAAAGAAATTTGACAGCTCAGGAATATTCACCTTCATTATACAAACATAGCAACAAACTTGAAGCAACATACAGACCCCTTCCTTCTGTTCAAGCTGAGGTCTCAAATAGCAAATTGGTCAGGAATTATGCAAATGTTGCACAATGATTCACTTCTGTGAAAATCAAGTGTTACATTTCTCCCCATCATAGACATGAACCATATTTAATTGCAGATCAAGGTTTAAAGATGAAAACTATGCCTGTTAACTTTTGGCCAACCATTATGGTAGAAAGCCATAAATATTATACTTACAGAACCAGGAATAACCTATTGTGTAATTTTATGCTGACTTAGTCCATTTCTTACATTGAGTTTTATAGGATGCATTGACACTTCAATTTATGATTTTTCAGGTACAACTTCCGGGAAAATAGTACAGCATATTTAGTGGATTTTGGATATATGCAAATCTGGTGTTATTTTATTTTTGTCTGTGTACTTTTGGTTGTAAAACGCACTGTTTTGGACTTCAATTTTTTTTTATCTTTTTTCCAGAAAAAATTTTAGGAAAATGTTAAGCAATGTTTGGAGGATTTTGGATATCATGTGGGAAAGTTTGTGTTCTTTATTTTTTGTATGTTTATTTTGGTGGCAAAACGTACCATTTTCGACTTATCAATTCTTTTTATAGTTTTTCCAGGAAAAATCCTGGGAAAATAGTAAAAATAATATGTGGATTTTGGATATGATCTACAAATTTTTCTGCGAATTTTGATGTAATAAAGCCTTTTCTTTCAATTTGTCCATGTTATTTTCGTAACTTGCCCGAACTATTGATGGGCGCTGGGCATGGCTGTGAAAAGTCCCTCCCTCCCCTTTTACTACTTCTGCATGCATGAACCCTCCACCCTCGACAATGGCAGGCTGGTAGATTATCTCAGCAGGGTGGAGCTTGGGACAAAAACTACAAACTTTGTTTGAAAAAAGAAGGAAGTTAAGCATTTTTCCNGACAAAAACTACAAACTTTGTTTGAAAAAAAAAGGAAGTTAAGCATTTTTTCCACTGAGGCTTTCATTTCCAGATGTGCTTAGTTACACTGGAATACATTCAATATTCATAAAGAAAAGACAATTCCTGAAGAATAAGGCAATGTTTATGTTTGTCAAGTTGACCAAAACTTTTCTGCAATTCAGCAAATTTGACAGAAGCTGATTCAAATCGGCACAGCTCTATAAATAACCACTCGAAATAAGAATGCAAATTATTCACAATTTTTGCATAAGATATTCAAAGTTTGATTGTGAATAATTCATAAATTTTTATTTGTAACTATTCAAATTTTTTAATATTAGCACATCCCTAGACTATTTAGTAACAATGATCGAAAACATTAGTTTGTTGGGGTTCTTTTTAATTTTGGGTTTATAATGCACTTTTATTTTAAAGTGATCCTTTTTTAGCTTATTTTCTGAAGGAGAGGAAGACATGAGATCACTTTCCTGTCTGTCTCTGTGTCCCCCCTCCCCCCTTTTGAATTTTTGAACGCGTGAACCGAATTTAACTAAACTCGATACGCACATAGTACTAAGTAAGGACACCTGACTTTAAAGTTTCCGACCACGCCCGCCACTTACCTACTTTTAAAATGACGGTGATTTTAATATTTAGGGTGATATGCTATATCGCGGAAACCGTTCAACCGATTTAAACCAAATTTTGTATGCTGACAGCGCAGGGTGTACATAAGCATTGAATTCAGTGGTGAATATTGTTGTTGGTCTGTCATCTTGGAAGATAGAACTACATGAAAAAATAAAGCTTTTACATTATATCTCAAACTACTCAACTAATTTTCGCCAAATTTGGCATGTAAGTAATACTATGATAGGCCAGGTAAAAATAAGTAATTGAATTTTATTATGTATGCACTTATTTTCAAAATGGTGGCCATATAAATAATTTAGGTTTTTCTGCTATAACTACCAAATTTTGTATGTTGACAGTATCTATTACAAGCATCATGTAAGTCAAACTTCTTTTGTCCACCATTTCGTAAGATAGCGCTACATGAATTAATAAAGTTTTTGTGTAATATCTTGGGGAAAACAATTGACAGATTCCTACAGGTTTGGCAAACAAGTAGTATTGCGGCAGTTGATATTTACAAATGTGTTTCAAGTATATCGCACATGTATTTTCAAAATGGTGGCCATTAAGCTATTTTAGCATAGTATGCTATATCTTTGAAACCATTTAATCAATTCCAGCTTAACTTTGTATGCTTGGGAGTGTATTTAACATACATAAAATGTGTAAACAATGCCTTTTTTTTCCTACTAAATATGGCTAACAAGTAGTGTAGTACTGTGGTAGGTACTGTTAACTGATTTGTTTGACGCATGTCAGACACTTATTTTCAAAATGACAGCCATATAGATATTTTAGTTTGGTGCGTTATATCGTTGAAACCATGTAATTAATTCCAATGAAATTTTGTATGCTGGCTATATATATTACAACCATAAAATATGTCCTCGCAAAATCTCTCTTGTCCACCATATTGTAAAATAGTATCACATGACAAATTCAAATTACATGACATCTAAAAAAAAAAACCAATTTCTACCAAATTTGGTAAACAACAAGCACTATGGCAGGCCATGTAAACTGATAAACTTTAAGAGAATCACACACACACATTTTCAAACTGGTGGCCATATAAACTATTCAGCTCAAATTTTTTTATCTACGAAACTGCAAAACACATTTCAACTTAACTCTGTATGCTGACAATATCAGTTATATCCATAAAAAATTTCTATGAAAAACATAATTTCTCCGCCATTTTTTAAGATAGCCCCACATGAAATAAAACCGTTTTTATGCTGTATCTCTGGAAACAATAAACCGATTTCTTTCAAATTTGGTGAAGAAGTTGTACTGTGCTAGGACATATTAATTTGCATGTTTTAAGTGTGTGTCTTATTTTCTGAGTGGTGCCTATATAAACATTTTGGCTTGGTGTGCTATATCTACGAAACTATGTAACATATTTAAATTTAACTTTGTATATTGTGTCTATGACAATCATTGAATGTGCTATTACATAAACCTTTTGCCCTCCATTTATGAAGATCGCTACATGAAAAATGGATGTTTTATACCATATCTTGAGGACCAATCAACCGATTCATACCAAAATTTCACGCATTGCTCCAGTGGGGTATGTAAATTAACATGTGTTATGTGCGGCAGGCATGTTTTGATGGGGTTTATATAAATAATTTAGATTAATTTGTTATGTCTATGAAACCTTTCAACAAAATTCAACCAAATTTTGTACGCAAACAGTATTAATTAGAAGCATCATTTATGCATACAGAAATCCTCTTTTTGCAGAGTAGGGTCAGTTGAGTAAATTGAACATTTTGCTATATTTCTTAAATAATTCAACTAATTTCCACAAAATTTTGCACACCTACAGAAGGCCATGTAAAGTTACATGATTTAAATGGGGCCAGACAATGAATTTCAAAATGGTGGCCATATACTATTTTGATGTGTTTGGCATATCTATTTAACAATTTCAATCAAACTTTTTATGCTGACAGTATCTATTATAAACATCGTGAACAGAGCCTCTTTTTAAGCAATTTTGTAAGATAGCATCATTTAAGAAAATAAGGCTTTTATACCATATCTCGGAGACCAATCAACCAATATAGACCAAATTTTTCGCACAAGAAGCATTATGGTAGGCCATGTAAACTTATGTGTTTTAGTGGCTGAGGTGCTTATTTTAAAAATTATGGCCATTTGAATATTTTAGGTTAGTGAACACCATCATTCAAAACATTAAAATGATTACATCCTGAGTTGTTGCTCGGAATCCTACTTCTGTAATGCACTTGATTGCAAGCTAGCTTAATTTTACCAATTTTTCTGAATTTGAATCCCGGGTAAGTCACTTGTGTATTTTAATTGTCTTGGTACTGTTTCACATGTTTCTGTTTTCATCTCTAATGATATTGCTGTCAATGAGACGTCAACGCCTACCTACAATCTAAGCTTTCAAGAACTTCACTAAAATTTATTTCCACCAATGTAAAGTAGGCTTATTAGTTATCAGTAACTTCTTGTTTAATAATTTATGAAGTAGCCATGTCCAAAGTTGTGTGGCCACGACTGCTTCAGCAATTAACTGTGTGCCACTTCCCAGGCAGTTACTCGGATCCAAATAAAGAAACTATTGTAAATATGTGACTCAAAGTGTAAACAGTTTTCATGCCAGATACAAATGCATCTTGGAAGTTTACTTTATTTTTCTCATTTGAAATGAAAGAGTGTTGATAGTGTATGTGTGCGTGTGTACATGCATGCATGTGCATGTCTTGTCTCTTTCTCTCTCTTCTTTTTCTCCCTTTCTCTTTTCCTCTTTCTTTTTTCCTCTCTCTCTCTCTCTCTCCCTCCCTCTCTCTTTACACACGCACACACACACACACATATCTCCCCAAATGCTGTTGTAAAAAAAATTTACACACTATATTTTAAATGAAGCCATAGTAGAAGATAAAATATATATGTACACACTTTCATCTATAAATAAATGTGCAGTTTTAAGCCATCGGTGTCGCACTCGTCGAACATTAGCTCATCTTAGTCGGATCTGAACATTGAGACTCAAGTTTATAAAGGTGACAAGATAAAATAATCAGATAAGCCAGAAATGAATTTTATTATACTATGCAGTTCATTTACAGTAGCGGTACAAACAAAAATGAATCTTCACAACAGACAAGCAGAAACAAGAGAAATGAATTGCAATATTGATTATTCTTAAGTCAAAAACACTCACTTCGCAAGGATGTTTACAAAGATGGGAGAGAAAACAAATTCTCTCGCAGCACCCTGAATGGCCCCTCACATCGGCGGAAATTATTTAGTAGTTTGCAGTTGATCCAAAGTATGATGTAAAAGAAAGACAGGTCACGCCGCTGCCGGTGTGAGTTACATTCACAACTCGCGCGTTCTGCACTTGTCAAGTGTCCATCACCTTCCGCTCTGTTCTGTTGCCATTCTATGACTCAGTGAAGGCCATAGCTACTATAAGTATCATCTGAAAGCTTTATTGCAACACAGAAAACTGCCCAATTGAGGCATCGCATGATGCAATCATATTTAAAAATAGCACAAACATGCACTGTAGTGACTCCGGAACCCTCGAAACACGTGTGTACCTTGTGATGTCGGCACAGCACAACAATTGTCATCCTACCTATATTGCACCATATTACAACAGCCAACTATGTTTCTTTAGTTTATTAGTAACAGAAAAACTATTTGCATCACCTAACAATAATTATTGCCACTGTTGAATGTTTGAAAATCAAAAATATATACTAATATTATAAATGGGAAAGTGTGTTTATTTGTTTGTTTATTTATTTGTCCGTCCTTTTGTCCTTCTTTCACACCGCAATAGGGCAACGGATCGACATGATTTTTTGCACAGAGATAGTTGGAGGGCCGGGAAGTGACATAGACTACTTTTTATCCAGAGAAAATATCTCATTCCCTTGGGGAAATTCTTATTGGAAAATGAAAAAGTACACAAACTGAATAACAATACATCAGCAATGCAATGTCGCAACTGAGCAACAGATCGACGTAATTTCTTGCACAGAAATAGTTGAGGGCTGAAAGGTGATATTGGCTACTTTTTATCGCCAGAAAATATCTCAAAAAAAATTACTCAATATGTAATTTCCTTTAATCATTCTATGTTAAACGGCATACCAATTGTAGTTTTAAAAATTGACAATAGATGGCGTTCAAATAGTTTCAATTGACTGCATTTGCTTTTGGTTTCCTTTGATTCGCTTTTGGTTTTAGTTTTGTTGTTTAGGAATATTTGAATATTGTTCAATTTATTAGATTGCACTTTGAATTGGATTTGTTGGTTTGGTATTTGTTTTTGTTTACTTTTTCAATATTTTTTTTTTTTGTTGTTGTTTAGTTTTTCTTAGTCTGTTAAATAAATAATGCCTTGCAAACAAAAATCAAGTCATTCAAGAGCATCGTCTCAAGCACAATCGAAAAAATTTGCTCGATCGCAAGAGTCTTCACAAGATGCTGAACTGAGAAGACAAGAGCAAGCACAGCGGCAAGCTGCTTTGAGAGCCGCTGAATCGCCTGCTCAGATCCAGGAAAGGCTCGAAGAACAGGCTCAAGCCAGGAACATCTCAGGATATTAGAGACTCCTGCCGTCGATATGAACAGGCAGAGCGTCAAGCCCTATTAAGAGCCTCTGAAACGCCTGTTCGGACCCAACTACGACTGGAAGAACAAGCAGAACGACAGGCTGCTTTAAGGGCATTCGAAACACCTGAACAATCACAGGCGAGAAGAATTGCAAACGCGGAACGTCGACAAGCTTTTCAAAGAAACACTTGGTCTGTATTTAATGACGCATTTCATTACGATCGCTTAATTTTAGGGATGGGTCGAATAGCCAAAAATGTCGATTCCGGTTCCGGTGCCGATTCTACAATTTAAATATTGGTTCCAGTATTCGGTTCTCTGTATTTTGAATACTTGCCTTTTGCTTGCAACTTCATTAAACCAATGCAGGTAAAATTCATTAAATGTTTTTTTAACCGTTATATGGAAGAATTGAACAATAACAAAGTGTGAAGATAAGTTTTAATGTAACAGATAAACTTTTTGTATTAAATTTATTTAAGGTTAGTAAATATGTAAAAAATTATTCGTTTTTTACATTAATATGTGGTGATCGTGATATGTTTGGAAAATACTTTAATTAAATAACTCATGGCCCTCAAACCAAAACATTGTGGCGTGCTGTATGATAAAGGTAACCTACAAAAGTTTGTTAAAAGAAGGTCAACAGCTCTGGTGGGCGGCCGGATTTCTTATCTTTTTTTGCTTCTTTTATGGTGTCTGGGCTGAGAACCAAGAACCGAGTAATTGTTGTTAACCTAAAACTGGTTCCGAGTCAAACCTCAAGAACCGGTATAAATTGGAACCGAAGAACCGAACCAACCCATCTCTACTTAATTTATTATAAGAATCACAGGCTTATTGTTATCAGACTCATAGACAAGTCGTGCCCGTTTTATAGTGCTTTGAAATGGAAAGGTGAGACCGCAGGGATGTGCTGTTCCAGCGGGAAAGTTTCCCTTCCTTTAATTGGTGAGCCAGAAGAGCCTCTGAAAACGCTCTTTTTGTATGACGTTGATGAATCACTGCACTTTTTAAATAGGATCAGAAAGTACAACTCATGTTTCCAGATTACATCTTTTTTAGTTGACAGAGAGATAATAATGCCCGGATTTTCGCCAACGTTTACTGTTTAAGGGCAAGTTTAGAATGTAACAGGTGCACTTTTTCCAGCTGTCAATGAACAGCATAAATTCTTGCAAGTATATTTAATTTGTGATGAAGAAATTGCAACGAGGCAGCGTGGCGGCTCCTTGATTTCCCCTTACATGAGAGTCATCATACTGTTACTCATCTTGCCGTGCACTTGGAAAACGGGGAGCGCGTGTACTTTAATGAGAACAACTTCAATGAAAGATCTCATCACCACCCAAGATCACACCACACTAACAGCCTTTTTCAAACTTTGTCAGATCGATTTTTTTGCAAAAATTTAGTTGTATGCCGAAGTCCCCCGTTACTACACTTGGAACGCTTCAAGAAAGGAGTGGAAACGCCGCGTTCAAGGCACACCTGTTGAAAATTGGCCTGGAATTAAATCATTAGATGCCCTCGGCCATATGTTCTCCGTCCATGTAACAAATTTTGAATATTTCTGTTTGTGTATACTCCTGCACCACGTCCGGGGTCCGACAAGCCATAGAGACCTTAAAGCTGTCAATGGTAAGGAATGCGCAACGTATAGAGAGGCATGTGAAGCTCTGCGTCTGTTAGAGAATGATAATGATTGGGATGAAACCATGGAGGAAGCCATGTAGTGCCAGTCACCAGCCAAAATCAGGGAACTATATGCAACCCTCATATCAACTTTCGGCCTTAGCATTCCCCAACAGTTGTGGGATAAGTACAAAGAGTACATGGCGGAAGACATTTTGTAACAGCTGCAGCAGACACGCGGACATGACATTTAATGAATACATTTATAACGAAGTCCTTGTAAAAATTGAAGATAAAATAATGGCAATTGTGGGGGAAAAGTTAAGCGATTTTGGAATGATTACCCCTCCACGATCAGACGCAAGTTTCTTAAGTGACAAAATTGTTTGAGATTTAAACTATGATGTCCCAGCGTTGCAGCAGCAAGTGACAGAAATGGTGCCCCGGTTATTACCGAAACAAAGACACATGTTTGACCAAGTGTTATGTCAAGTGGAGTCAGGGAATGGTGCTCTTTTCTTTCTAGATGCCCCTGGTGGAACGGGAAAAACTTTTTTGTGAAATTTATTTCTGACCCATATAAGAAAAGACAAAGAAATCGCTGTAGCCGTGACTTCCTCCGGTATAGCCTCCATGCTACTCCGTGTTAAAGTTACCACTGAATCTTGTTCAGGAAGAGTCACCCATCTACAATTTTAGTAAAAATAGCACTGGGGGGTACAATGCTGCGTCAATGTAAGTTGTTAGTGTGGGACGAAAGCACGTCACACAAAAAAGCGATAAGACTCCCTAAACCGAACTCTACAGGATAAAACGAAACAATACAGACATTATGGGAGGAATGGTTGTATTACTGGCTGGTGACTTCCGCCAAACTCTACCAGCGATTCAGAGGGGCACACCTGCAGATGAAATCAAAGCCTGTCTCAAGTCGTCAAGCTTATGGGCAAATGTCAAGAAATTCAGCTTGACGACAAATATGAGAGTGCACCTCTACAATGACGTTTTACAGGACATTATGCTGATACACTATTGAAAATTGAAGATGGGCGGTTAGAAACAGATGCCGAGGGCCGTGTGTCACTAACGGGGGATTTTAGAAATTTGGTGCAGAGTGATACGGAACAGATTGGTAGCGTTTACCCAGATCTACAAAGAAATATAAATGACGACCAGTGGCTATGTAAAAAAGCGATTCTGGCACCAAAAAATGACATCGTTAATAAAATTAATACTAACATTTTGAAAGAGGTACAAGGAGAAACAACGGAGTATTTGTCAGTAGACACAGTCATGGACACAGAACAGAGCACTTCATATCCTGTAGAATTCTTGAATTCTCTAGAGTTGTCGGGTGTGCCCTCGCATAAGCTCCAAATTTAGATGCACAGCGATTATGTACCGGGAGGAGATTTTGCGTCACACAACTTGGGCGGAACATAATTGGTGCCGCTATTCTGACAGGAGTAGGAAAGGGCGAGACCGTAATCATCCCCCGGATCCCTATAATCCCCACAGACCTCCCATTCCAATTCAGAAGGTTGCAATTCCCTCTCAAGCTTAGTTTTGCTATTACAATAAACAAAGCGCAAGGGCAAACATTACAAGTAGTGGGGGTGCACTTGGGAAAACCTTGCTTCTCTCATGGCCAGCTGTATGTTGCATGTTCGCGTGTGCCCAATGCCCAAAATCTCCACATCAATGCCAGATGGAAAGACTTACAACATCGTGTATAGTAGTGTCCTAAAATAGTGCTCTGTTCTGTGTTTATGATCAGTGTCTGTCTACTAACAAATACCGTTATTTCTCCTTATAAGTTTGTTCCACAACCACGTAAGCAAAAACTAGTATATAAAATAAATACCAGTTGCTATTACCACCAAGTTCCTCACACTGAATAAATTACAATTTTCCCCAAAAGTATAGAGAAAGTAAATACTTCCCAAACATATTGATTACTATTGCTTGCATCATTACAACATATTGTATCATTTTGGTGCCTTGCAACTTGAATCAATGAAATCTGTTAAGCCATTCCAACCTTCCTGTTCACGGAAGCCACAGGCAGAGTGATTTGACTATGATATTTGACATGATAGGCCGTGTGTGTGCAAGTACAGCAGCTCACAAATAAAATGCAACCATTGATAAGGGGGCCACGGTGGTGTAGTGGTTAGACTACTCGCCTCCAACTAGGCAAACAGGGTTCAAATCCCATTGAGGTCGCTCCCGGATTTTCACATGTAGGAATCGTGCCAGATTATGCCGCTGGTCGGCACGTTTTGTCTGGTATTTCCCATATCTCCCTCGCTCCTTCATTCCGGCGGTGCTCCATACTCACCTCACTTCACCCTCATCTGCTCTCAAGACCTCGATGTTAAGAGCTGCCCAAATTTCTACACTCACTCACAGTCATTGATTGTTTAGCCGTAGTGTACATTGCAATAGTTAAACAACTTTTTCTGTGAAATTGGTTTTATCAACCTCAAGTGTACAGAATGGAAATTCATGATTTTATTTTACCGAAAGCCGACAGCGTCACAAAAACAAAGTTGCCATAAGTTGGGAGTGATGTTATAAAAACATTTACAAAATATAAATCCTGTTGTATTAAAACAACATAATATGCAGTATAATAGCAGGATTGATTTAGCCAATAGTTGGGTATTACCTTGGACATGCAAGTTGAATCATTTCAATGATCCTATAGTTTAGTGATTGTAATAACATTTTATCTGTTCTAGGTGGACCAGTTACTGGCTAGCTGCTTCTCAGAAAATCATTCAATGCAAACGTCGTGCTATGAAAACAGAGGCTTTCGGAAGTTTTACTTCAACCCAGGTCTTTATGCAGATGACACGAGTCCAGTTTGATATTTGAATTTTTATATTTTGTAATATAGTTAATTTTATATTTAATAGCAAATTTTATATATAGTATATACATGAAAAATATTGTAGATTTTATCATTTTTATAGGAATATTTTTAATGTGTATTTTAAACTGGTAAGTGTTACCATGATGAACTAGTAAAAATGTTTTTTTTTTTTCCTCGCACACAATTGTGGTGTGACCTTTAAATAATAATTATTGATTTGTTAACTATAAAATAGTTTTATTATTGACTGAAAATGTAAGCATATGTGAATGAGATCTTGGCTTGGGATGAGACTGATCAATCCAAATTTTTGTTGTGCGCTTGCAATGTTACAGCCGTCCATATGTACTAGACAAGTTGTTCTCATGTAGGTAATCGTAAAAAAAAAAGGAGGGGTGAAAGATATTGCCGTCCAAATGCAGTAGGGAAAGTTGTTCTTGTGTATCTAATTCGTAAAAAAAGAAAGAGTGTTGGAGTTCCAGCACAAAACTTAGTGCTTGTTGCCTTTAGTAACTCCCTGCTAGTAATTATAGTATCAGAAAGTACTGCAAAACCTGTATACACATCAACCAGGAATTTTAAGCAAAATAATTGATGTAGCCATTATGTTGTATAATTAATATCAAAATCTACCAGTTATATGGTTTTCCAGCTCTCATTATAGATTCCTGACATGTCAGAGCATTGTGGACATGCTAACACCCATACTGACATCTTTAAGTAATAGACTCTTGAGCAATGGAAACAAAATTTCATAAATATTTGCGAGACTACTTCCTTTTTATTTAGGTAGTTCTCAGTCTTACATATTAGCTTGTAGAAAAGAGATTGCTGTTAAGTATTACAAAGTAAAGTTGACAGATTGTTTTGTTCCTTAAGACTATGTCTCCCTCGGTATGCTAGGTCAAATTAAAAGCGTAAAAAGTTCATATAGTTGTGGACAAACCATTACTTCAACTTCTGTGTGTAGTAACGCAGGCAGGTGCTGCAACATAATTTTGGAATCATTGGTCCCATCCGTAATTTACCTGTTGACTGCTGCTGTTAATTTGCTACAGTTTACGTATTCCCATCTCAAAAAATTGATTTGCTCAGAGGTCTCGAAAAGTATAGTTTGTCTCACGTAAGGTTTCTGATTTTAGACAGATAGTGTGGAAGTAGTACCTAGTAAACAGACTACATATTCTTCCACCATCAGGGTCTTGCCACCTGACTGTCAAAATATGTTGTCAAGTGCTCATGAGAAGTTTATTGAGATTGTTTATTTGCATGAAAGGGTTATTTGACAAGTTGTAGCTTTCTTTTCCAGCGCACAAAAATTACCCACAATGCTCTTGCAAAGTTACCTATATTACAGTACTGTATTAGTGTAATTTCTTTGGTAATATGTTCATGGTATTATTAAAATTTTCTTTTATCATATATGTTAATTTTGTTACAGTATATGTATTCAACATTTTCCATATAGAAATTCAACATCACAAACAAATAAAAATTTATTTAAACCAAAATATTAAACTTTGGTTTGCCGCTCAGACTCTGTTTCAGCTATGAAATGCTGCAAACATACTTCAAATTCTCTTGAATGAGGTTGATATCTTCACATTTGTATCATTGCTTTAAGACCAAATTAGTTACATGTTGTACAAAACATACATTTTCTCTGACAGATAACCAGTTTAAAAACTAATACTATTTAGAATCAGTACCCAAATTTTNACATTTGTATCATTGCTTTAAGACCAAATTAGTTACATGTTGTACAAAACATACATTTTCTCTGACAGATAACCAGATAATCGAGCTCCTTCTTTCTTTGATCCTGTTCTTACTCCTTGTATGTTCGCACTTCTACTACTGCATTCAGTAGAAATAAAAGTTTTAGTATTCTTTTTTGACAGTTAATATATTTGGGTTACTTTTGGTTTCCCATAAAATTTTTAAGTCACTTTTAAATTGTTTATAGCACTAAGTGAAAATGTATGTCAAGGTAAACAAGTATCAAATAAAATTGTATTGAACGTTCACATTGTATAGTGAAAAGTAGTATTTTTTTCAGTAAATGATAATGGTTTGTCATAAGATCACGTTTCAAATTTGGTACTGAAATTGACCTTGTTGGTTAGAATCAAATATTATGACATGCGTGGATTAGGTATACAAATAACAATTTTATCGTGAGAAGGGAAAGAAAATTGACCAGGTAGCACTTCAGGTAAAATGCCTCCGGGTAAAAAGCTGAAACACTTGTACATGTGGTGCTACATACCATCCCTTTCCCACTTTCGCACTCTTATCCCTTCCTGCTCTCTTGTCTATTCAGCAGTATCATACTGAAAATCAATAGCAATAAAACATGTCATCCTTTTTCTAATTTTCATGGAAACACTAAGTGATCACTTGACAATAATGTTTTGCATATGTGGTGAAATTGTAGCATTTGAGAGCAGTTATTATATTTTTTAATGATTCAGTATTTGCATTGCTGCCGTACCTGGTTTGACTTACACTGAAGAGCCAAAAAAACTGGTACATCTGCCTAATATTGTGTAGGGCCCCCGCGAGCACGCAGAAATGCCGCAAAACGACGTGGCATGGACTCGACTANGAGCACGCAGAAGTGCCGCAAGACGACGTGGCATGGACTCGACTAATGTCTGAAGGTATGCAGGAGGCAATTCACACCATGAATCCTGCAGGGCAGTCCACAAATCCATAGGAGTGCGAGGCGATGGAGATCTCTACTGAACAGCACGTTGCAAGGCATCCCAGATATGCTCAATAATGTTCATGTCTGGTGATTTAGGTGGCCAATGGAAGTGTCTAAAGTCAGAAGAGTGTTCCTGGAGCCACTCTGTAGCAACTCTCGACGTGTGGGGTGTCGCATTGTCCTGCTGGAAGTGTCCACGTCCGTCGGAATGCACAATGGACATGAATGGGGGTGCAAGTGATGAGACAGGATGCTTACGTATCTGTCACCTGTCAGTCGTATCTAGACGTATCAGGGGTCCCATTTCACGCCAACTGTACACGCCCCATACCGTGACAGAGCCTCCACCAGCTTGAACAGTTCCTTGTTGACATGTAGGGTCCATGGATTCATGAGGATGTCTCCATGCCCGTACACGTCCATCCGCCCGATACAATTTGAAACGAGACTCGTCAGACCAGGCAACGTGTTTCCAGTCATCAACAGTCCAATGGCGGTGTTGGCGGGCCCAGGCGAGGCGTAAAGCTTTGTGTCGTGCAGTCAACCACGGTACAGGAGTGGGCCTTCAGCTCCGAAAGCCCATATCAATGATGGTCCGTTGAATAGTTTGAACGCTGGCACTTGTTGATGCCCCAGCATTGAAATCTGCACCAATTTGAGAAAGGGTTGCACGTCTTGTCACGTTAAATGATTCTCGTCAGTAGTCATTTGTCCCGTTCGTTCACCATCTTTTTCCGGCCGCTGCGATGTCTAAGATTTGATGTTTTTTCGGATTCCCGATATTCACGGTACACTCGTGAAATGGTCGTACGCGAAAATCCAAACGTTATCGCTACCTCGGAGATGCTATGTCCCATCTCTCGTGCGCCGACTGTAACCCCACGTTCAAACTCACTTAAATCTTGATAACCTGCCATTGTAGCAGCAGTAACCGATCTAGCAACTTTGCCAGACGCTTGTTGTCTTATATAGGCGCTGCTGACCGCATCGTGTTACTCTGATTGGTTCCATACCTCTGTTATTAGCATACGCATGCCTAAACCAGTTTTTTTGGCTCTCCGGTGTATTAGTGCCAGTAGATTGGGAATTAGGTAGGAATTCAATTTTCATGTGCTTAGTATGTACAAAAGTATTGTGTTGAAGGTTTTGCCAGAGCACTCCTGATTGTGGTACATGAAACCCAAACTTCAGCAGCAGGTGTCTCCATTGTATAAGGCAGATGGTTTGGCAAGCAGCAGTGCACTGTTATTTAATGCTGACTGTTTTTATGTTACAAAAACTGTGCAAATGATCTATTTTGTTCATGTTTGAAGAATTAACTCCAAACACTGTACAATAATTTGAATCTTATGATGGTGGTTGGTGTACCGTGTGTATATTTTGATTACCAAATGTGGCTGTTTCAGCTATTCCAATGATCATATAAATGGAACCATGCATCATTGCTAAAGTGTGTAGGCCAATTTTTCGCTTGTCTTTCACAGATTCCAGTTTGTAAGATATACTAGTGGAATGCCACACTTTATTGTGATGATGTGGGAATCCTTCATGTGAAGTTAGGTTGCATTTTGCGAAGTAATCACCAACACAAATAACTTGATCAGCCTGAAACAAAGGTGCTCTAAGGTCAACAATTAATTTTTATGTTGACAAGTCCAAGCTGATTTTTGTAATAAATAAAAAAAGTAGTGTTACACAATTGAGTAAAGGAACAAAGGGTTTTAATGTAAATAGAGGAGGATTGTGATTTATGCATGTAAACACTGTATTTCTGTATACTGGGTTTAATAGTTTCATGTTAATTTGGAACTATGTTACTACTTACTCAAATATTTTTATGTCTTTTTGCAGTAGTCAAAAGGCTTAATTCCGCAGTAATATTGTTATAATATTACTTTTTTTTTTTAAATGGAAAACCATATTATTTTAAGATAAGTATATTTGTATTTTAACTGTGTAATATTTTCACAAATTTGTTATTGTAATTGTATAGTATCAACCAGTTGGTGGACAAATTTCGAAGGATTTTATTGCTCATTTACTTGTGTTATTTTAATTTTAAAAGATTTGTGTAATATGCTTGCATTTATCTCCTACTTGTTGTAAAAAATGTACATAAGTTCCTATTGATGTTGTGTAATTTATTAATTTTAGTAAGGTGTGAACTGTTAGGTGATGGTTCATGGTTGTGTTCTTTTTGTGTATTATTTGTGCTCATTTTTATTTGGAAAATACACTATTGTGCATTTAATTTTATGTCATTGCTGTACCTTTTGTTTTTTACTTGTTGCTTTTTAACATCCTGTGTAATGGTAGTTAGTGGATTGGGGATGGTTTACATACTAAAACAAAAAAAAGTCTATAGTAGAATGAAAAAAATTTGTAGGTGACATACATATATTATTTATCTTGGATTCAAACTGTTGAAAGGTAATATTATGACATCGGTCATCAAGATTTCATATAAATTAAGCATGCAACAAGTTTCTTCCTTCATACCATGTTCATTTTTTTCACCCCATCACCTAAAAACAACTTTGTGAAGCGAGTGTGTTTCTTTAATTAAATGTGGCAGCAAAGCCTCCTTTGTAATTGGTGCTACTCGCCGCCTGTGGGATACAGGATGGTTCATATGTAGAGAACAAGTTACCTTTACCAGGCACAGACTAAGGGTGCCTTGAATGTTGAATAGGGGTAGTAAACAATAACTGCATAACGTCTTGGTCTTAAAACGTTTATATTTCACCGGAAATTAACACATACTTTCCCGGAAATAAACACATACTTGACTGGGGTTGTGCGCCTGAAGGGTGGCTTTAAAGTACTTGTGCTAACTGCTTTTGACGTCTTGGGGGAATGCTAGGTGTCTGGAAATTTCCCTTGAGCAACGACGCTGATACTTAGCTGTATTGGTAGTTCTGGGTGTTCCGGCGGTAGGTTGAGGTCTGGTAAACTGGGTGACCCTTTTACAGGCCCTCAGACTGGCTGTTCCGTGTTCTCTCCTCGACGACTCCACGATACAACTGGCTGACTCTTCTCTCAGCGTGGTGCCCCTCGAGAGGCCACCACTCGACTCCCGTTCTCGGTATCGCACTCTGCGTCCCGACGTAGTGCTCCTGGCGAGCCCCCACCTGTCTCGCCTACTTGGCGTGCGATATCACTGACTGACTGATTCCCTCTCGGCGTCGTTCCACTAACTGACTTCGCGTCCCGGCTTGGAGCTCCTGGCGAGCCCCCACCCGTCTTCCGCATCGTGGCGCGGCCGCCGCACAACTGACTCTGGTCCGGCGCCTCCCGGCGCGGAGTATTACTGACCCAACTGATACCCTCCTTGTCCCGCAAGTTGACTTTTAACCTCTCTCGTCGCCCCCTCCAGATCCTCACATATGTCTACACTTGTCGGGGGAAGGAAGGGGTTGGCCTGCGGCCATACTGTCAAACACCGTCAGCCCTTCTCCCGCGTCTAACTAGCGTTGCTTTGGTGCTACTCTAGCTTACCTCATCATTTTCTCGGCATGTGTCCATGTTCTCCTGCGTTTTACTACTCGTTGCGTCAGCAATTTGCTAGCTCTTAACTCGGCATAACTTCGGCACTTGTTAATTGCTAGTCCGCTCTCTCGGGCCGACCTGGCCTAGCAGCACGTGTCTACTGGGAGGCCCTAGCAGAGAGGTAAGATGGCGGGGAGTGTGGCAGCAGAGCTTGTAATACAATAATGCGTCACGTGTCAAAATGTTAAATGTACTTAATCCTATCCATTTAGGATCCACAAATTTTTTACCACAGCCTGGTAGTGCTTACATTGCCATTATTATCACCGCTGTAGTTACCTGCGTGATAGAGTATGTTAATTCGTAGTTGTAGTAGGAAACGANTACATTGCCATTATTATCACCGCTGTAGTTACCTGCGTGATAGAGTATGTTAATTCGTAGTTGTAGTAGGAAACGAAAAAGGGAATGAAGCTAAAACAGTTTTATTATTTGGTGCCAACGAATTTTATATGCTTACTGAAGTAGAGGTTTTGGTTAAAATTGATAAACCTGAGACTGTATGGATCAATCCCCCTTANTACATTGCCATTATTATCACCGCTGTAGTTACCTGCGTGATAGAGTATGTTAATTCGTAGTTGTAGTAGGAAACGGAAAAGGGAATGAAGCTAAAACAGTTTTATTATTTGGTGCCAACAAATTTTATATGCTTACTGAAGTAGAGGTTTTGGTTAAAATTGATAAACCTGAGACTGTATGGATCAATCCCCCTTAATGAAGAGCAATTTAAAGAAAATCAAAGTCTTCTAAAAACCAATTTTATAAACATAATTTTAAAAACTGAGCTAGCATAGTGCAGTTGAACCTCAAATTCAAGAGTTTTTGCGGTTCTGTGGAATGGATTCATAAATTCACAGCACATGTACGTTGTGGCATACATGAATATTAACGCTCATTTGTTGTATTCCATACAGCAAATAAGAACCGGAGATATGTTCCTCATGGGAAACTGTTGGTCACTAGCTTATGAGCAAAGAAATATTCTTTAAAACCTCCAATTTTTTGTTTTAGTTGCATATTTTAGCTTCTGGATTCCTACTACACCTTACAACTAGAAGCATACGTGTTAGAGCAAACCGTGGGCTGCGGAACCAGTGAATCAGGAAGGTCATATGGCCCCCTAATAATCTGCTGTAAGTGTCAGTTTCTCAGAATATATATACTTGCTAGTGTTAATTGTAATTGAAAATGCATTTTTGTCTTGACTCTTGGCCTCCTGATGGCGAACACCGAACACCTTCCGTCATACCTGGAGCAAATACATGGCTCCACGCGTGCAAGTGGTTGGTTCTAGAACTTCGCAGCTCATGTTTTTAATTTTTTCTTTTATTGGATGTTGTGCTCATTGAACTGAAGCTTCATAATTTATAAAAATTNGCAGCTCATGTTTTTAATTTTTTCTTTTATTGGATGTTGTGCTCATTGAACTGAAGCTTCATAATTTATAAAAATTAAATTAGCATATTTATTTTATGTTTAACACGTTTTCCCTGAGTTTTGTACTGTTTCTGAAGCTTAGTAATTGCAATNAAATTAGCATATTTATTTTATGTTTAACACGTTTTCCCTGAGTTTTGTACTGTTTCTGAAGCTTAGTAATTGCAATATGAGAATTCGTAAATCTATAACTGCAGGGAAGGAGCCTGGGAATGTAAAAAAAATGTATTAGCATGATGTGTGATGCATGCGAGCCAAGCAAGTGATGTCACCATGCTCATTTAGTCACAATTTTTGACAGGTTTTTAAAAGTATTTTTCCATCCCCCTTCACCCCATATGGCATATAAATTGGAGTAGTGACACTTCTGTATACATATTTTGTTGCTGTGGGCTAACAACTGTATTTTTTTAACTGGTTTCCGTTGCGAATTCTTCAGTTTTTGTTGGGATTTGTCTATTTTTTTCAGCAATTTTTTTGGAGGTTCTAGTAAAGTCAATGCACACGTTAGATCCAGGACTTGTTAATTTTAGGGTTTGACTGTATCATGGAACCATTCCATTATTCTGTGTCAGAATTAATTTTTGCAACTAAAATGAGTGAGTTTTTATTATTATTATTCTTATTAATAACTATATAACATACTGATGTTACAGTTTTGTTATTAAAGCATATGTACCATGCGGGATGCCAACCTTACAGGGCTGAAACATACAACATACATTGTTATTTTAGTGTAAAAATGTGTGTGTTAGGAAGGAAATGAAGCAGATTCTTTTTTTACTTCTGCATCTTTACGAAAATTGGAGAATCTTTGTTTCGGCAAGAGAAGAACTGTATAACATTACAGCAAGTACAGCATTTTGGGGCCTGGGAGTGTATCAGTGGTATGAACAAAATTAATGCACAGATTCTTCCAAATGCAAATATGGTGCTTCAGTTACCAATTCAATTCCTCCTCCAAGATAGTGTGTTTCACCAAAATNGATTCTTCCAAATGCAAATATGGTGCTTCAGTTACCAATTCAATTCCTCCTCCAAGATAGTGTGTTTCACCAAAATTGTTGCCAGCCTCCACGAGTTAAATACTGTAATAATATTTTCTTCAGATATTGTTCCTTAAAAAACAATTTGAATGTATGTAAAAAGAATAGCTCAAGATTTGTTTTGCTATTAATTGTGAGTGGTTCTGATTATGTTATATTGTTTCATTAATTTTGGAATTGTACTATCTGTCTTTGTATTACATGTATTATGCATATACAGTGGAGTCTCCCTTATCCGTCAGTCTCGGGACAGTCACCGTGACGTGACAGCTGAGAGAATAGACGGATAATAGAAATCTCCCCCCCCCCCCCCC